>JAODAL010035414.1:0-42975 GCA_025379985.1 Phyllomedusa bahiana | reverse complement strand
GTTAAAAAAAATAAAACTAAAAAGCTATTAAAAATTTATATCTTGAAATTGTACAAACCCCTTTGTAAAGTTATCCTGTCATTTATACCGCTCGGTGAATGCTGTAAAAAGGAAGCCCAAAAAACAACCGTGTGCCTAAAATGCTCAATACACACCTAGGTGAGATCCGTGAGGGTTGTTGAATCCAAATGGGGGACTTCTGGAATGTTGCACCTTTTCCAGTACTTTGAGGGCTTTGTAAATGCAATATGGCACCCACAAAAATCTGCCTTGCACAAGCCAAATAGCGCTTCCTCCCTTGTATGCCCTGTTATGCGCCCAAAAAGTGCGTAGCACATATTGGGGTGTTTTTTACAGGATACTTTGTAAAAATTAAACATTTTCAGCCAAAATTGCAGATTGTTCGAGAAAAATAAATTTTTCATTTTCACAGCCTACCGCTAAAAAAATTTGTTATACTTCCCTAGGGTGTCCACAAATCTGTAATGGCGCCTAAGGAGAATTTCTATGAAAATGAGACCCCAAAGACCAGTAAGTGCTCCTCTCATTCTGAGGCTTGTGGTTGAGCCAGATGTGGAATATCTCTAAAAACGATACAATTGGGGGACTCGGTGTTGATTTGCATTTCCCTGGTCATATCTACTGTGTTCCGGTGAATAATGGTTACATTTTGAAATTTTACCTCCAGTTTAATTTTTGTGAAACACCTAATGGGTTATACATACACACACATATATATATTTAACTTTATTTATGTACTTATTTGCAAATCGAGGTCCTATTTCAATGAGAACACAGGAGTTCTAGGAGGAAAAGGAGGATGGGATAGCATACATATAAGGGAAACACTCCCTAACCAGATGCAACAGGACAAAAAAATGAGTCCGGTTGCTTTTTACTGTCCTACTTTTATGGATGCAACATTGTTAGGAATGCAGGTGTTTGTGGCTTATTACCAGGAGTGTTAACATCCAGTGATGGATTTTTCCAGTGCCAGGTTACTTATACTTATGCCTTATACTGGAAAAAATACTGACCTGTTAGTTTGAGTAACACTTGGTTATGCAGGCATTTGTTAAGATATAAACTGGTGAAGGGAGCTGCGAAGGCAGAAGTATCTAGACCTGTGGGCAACAGGGGGATGTCCCAGCGCCACAGTGATGAATTCCAGGAATCTCTGTCCTCGCAATTCGCTTCTCACAGTTGATGTTATGTACCGATGAAGTATATCATTAAAAAGTAGAACTTCCAAAATGTTTAGACTTGTTCTCACCAGTCACAATATACTGTATTTGCTGTTGCAGTTTGAATGCTGTCTTTGGAAAATGCAAATGTCTAACTTTTTTCAGCATTTACTTAGCAGCTAGTAACAGGCTAAGTGTTTTATGTTCTTACAGAGTTTAATTGTCTTCAAGCTTCTGTCTATATTGTGATCTTCTGTTCTACACTGGAGTTTCAGCAATGGCAGGAGTACAGACATTGGGGCAGATTTATCAAGCCAGTTGCGCCAGAATTTCGGCTCAATTTGTGGCAAAAACCAGCTTTTCGCCACATTTACTATGTGTTTTAGACAGTTTCAGATGCTTCTGCGCCTCGTCCGACAAAAGGGGCATGGCTTCGTAAAAAGGGCGTGGTTTTATGAGAATGGGCGTGGCTTAAATGTGACAGAATTTTGTCGCAGTTTCTGGTGTAAAAGGAAGCCAACTTAAAGATGGTACAAACTTAGACTAGACACTTCTAACCTGCGCCAGATTTATCAACACTATGATAAATGTGGCGCATTATAAGACTGTCTGGTCTACTTTTCACTGTCTAAAAGTAAGACACTATTGATAAATCTGCCCCATTATGTTTAAGAGGTACAGGGTGTGAAAAATGTACAGGTTTTCATTTATATCCATGACAATATCAGCTACAGCAGTAAATATAAGTTTATAGCAATTTATTGTTCACATATAATTTAAATAAACATTAAATAGCTGCTATGCAAAAATAAAATAAAGATTTTGTTCTTCCAATGAGAAGTATATGAATAAATCCTAATATATTAATGATATTATAAAATTACATACAAACTAGGTATTCAAAATACAGTCCGAGACTAAACTGATCAATGTCCTGTGTAGACGGCAAGTGTGTTATTTGCCCGCAAATGCTAAATTGAACGGCTACGTTTTGAGTCTCTTGTTTTAAATCTCTGGGCTGGAATGTTGCTTGCATTTGCTATCTCTTGTAACAGAAAGGTGGATTTCTCCTTGGTTATTGCTGATACAGTTCCTACCTGGAACAGCAAAAGAGATTTGAACATGGTAGCAAGCAGCTTCTTTTAGTGACACAAGCATTGAAATCTTCAACCATAATTCTTCTTTTGGTGTTCTGAGGTTTAGATGGACAACAGTTCTTACATTTTCTTGATGTAATATTATTTAAAAAGTATATTTATTTCAATTTATATTTGAAAAAATGCAGGAGATCCTCAATAGCGTCAATTAGGTTGTACTTTGAATTGTTCAATATGTTGCAAGACTGTAAAAGAGAACAAAAAAAACTTTAAAAAATAGAAGATTGATACTACAAAAAGATCACATGGTTCATCTACTCTGTCCTTACATCATTCCCTTTGTATTTCACCCTAGGCTAGGTTCACATCTGCCTCAGATGTTCCGGAATCTCTGTTGCAGAAATGAAAAACGGAAGCCATGGGATCCGCTATGGTGTCTTTAGTTGAGATGGAAAAATAGTGCAGGTTGCTGTGCTATTTTTTCCATCTCAATGACGGACACCACAGTGGAAGCCCAACGCATAGTAATGAATAAGGTCCCTTGTGTGCCATGGGTGTCTGTTGTGAAACGGATACCATGGCTTCCGTTTTTCACATCGGTGATGGATGTTCCGAATAGATATGAACCAGGCCTAAACATTTTTTTCTGCCAGACATGTTTAGTTTCATTTACAGTTGATTTTTCAACCATGTCTGCTGTAAGCTCGCTCCAACCATCCACTATTCTTTCAGAATCTACGACTCTGACGCTGCTTCTTATGTTCCTCCCAGCTAATTTCAAATTGCACTTTCTGGTGTTTAAATTATTATTAAAGACACTTCCCTTCTGAACATTGTTCAAGCTTTTAAATGGGTCATCCCACAAAATACATTCATCACCTATCCAAAGAATAGCTAATAAATGTATAATTGTTCCCTAGGATCTCTACTGATCACTACAGCAGAAATAAAAAAAAAAAAAAAAAAACAATGGTCCTCACTGCTTGGTCACAGTGTGGAGGAATGGAGGATCTCTATTATAGTGATCAGTGTGCACCCCAGTGATTATACCTTTTATCCAGTGTCGAACTAGGGTGCCAGTAGAGTTAATTATTGGGGCCCACTAGTGGAGTTGATTCTTGAGCTCACTGTAAATGACTACACATGACTGTTTCCTTTGGTCCTCTTAATCTGCCTTTCTTCTGGAAAAGCAGCCATAAGATCACCATGCCCAAGTGCCCATCAGGGGGTTCCCCTGCTCCCTGTGGGCTAGTCCAATCCTGCATTCAGGGGCGTCGCCAGGCAGTTTTATCTGGGGCACAAGCCCAGATAAAACTGCTGGTGCCCCTAACCTCAGCGGGCTCCAGGCCGATGCTGCCTGCATTCATCACATCTCCTGTAGAGTGGTGATAAATGTTTGGTGATAATGTTCCATTAACAGCTGGTTATGGTGTTGTCCACATGCCACAGCTTCAATAAGTGAGCCGGGCCTTTTTTGCAACTTTACACTTACCTGACTTGACATGGAGTACAGGGCATGGTTCAGTCTTAGCAAACGGCTTTTTAAAATGTAATTAAGATCTTGAAATGCAGATGTAGAAAAGAAGTTTGAAAGAGATTCAACAGCTCTGCATGACATTTCTCCGACTGATATATCCCATTCCTATAAAAAGAATAATTATGTTAGTGCATTAACTAGACTAGAAACATGTGAAAACATCATACATGCATGCAGGTTGAAACATGACTGACTATAATTTGTAGTCTAAGGGTATGGTCACACGGCGTAATTGCGTGGCGTATTTCAGCATGTATTTGCACTTCAATACACCCAAAATGCGCCCCGCAATTACGTCCGTCTCCCCCGGCGTGCAATACGTGTGTATTGTACGCCGGGAGAGAGGAGGGACATGTCACTTCTTCGCGGCGCTTACGCACCGTGGATGATGGCTGTGAATGATGTTGGCCACCCTCTCCGTGCTTCAGAGGTACACGCTGACCAGCGCATACTTCTAAAATACCCAGCGTATTGCAGCGAGCACAGTACGCACCCCAATACGCCATGTGAATATACCCTAAAACTCTCATTCACTTTAATCACATGCAGCATTTAACCCACTGCATGACCTTTTATCGCCACATATTTTTCAATACTAAGAAAGCAGCCGCCATTACTAACTGCTGTTAGTCAAAAGAAGAAATTAGGGTAGTTTCACATAGAGGCTTTTTTTTAAAGTTTTGTAGAAGTTTTTATAATCAGATTTTTAAACCAAAGCCGGTAGGGGATTCAAAAGTAATGATTAAATCACATGATTTGCAATGGGGAAAGATACTACAAAAAAAGTATTAAAAAAATGCAATACCCATGCAGAAATGGCCTTTTTAGGTGCCGAAAAAAATGAAGGTCTACAAAGTGCTTACAAAACAAATGCACCTAGAGCATACTGCATTTTGAAAAATCTGCTACTGACACAAAACACACTTTAAAGGGACACTGCCATCATACAGGAGAATATTTGTTAAAACCAATATTCCTGTAAAACTATGGGCGACATGTATGAACTTGGAGCCAACTCGCCAGTTCTAAATTGCTTTTCCTAAGTGTTTAATGTGCCTGAATATATAAAACTGTCATATGTGGGTTCATAAATGTGCCACGCTGCACAATTTTGCCACATTCAAAAGTGCCGTATTTAGCGCAGAATGAGCAAAGTTTTGGCGTACGACTGTTCATGCATCTATGGAACAGGGCTACGACAGAAAATTGGTGCAGCCCTGTGTCGCCCTATGTTTTTAAGAAACATTTAAAAAAAGTCCATGTAATAGTCGCATATTGCTAATTAATATGCGAAAAGAAAAAATTTGATGGTAGTGTCCTTTTAAGTGAAAAAAAATTGCTACAAAGCAAAAAGTAATCTCTGTAGTTTGTTTTATATTTGCCCATTTACTTCCTGCGAACATCTCGCAGCTGCATAATTTGATTTAAAAAATGCTGGAAAAATGCATTTTTTGTGAAAGTGTAACATGTACAACTGCACAGAGACAGAATTGTTGCAGATGTTCCACATTAATTTATGCATGGAAAATCTACCGCAAATTACAGTACCAGCCTCACTGATGTTATTTTACAAATCTCTTGCCCATATGGCAGACATTTTCTGTGCCGAAATTGAAATAAATGCAGATGTTTAAGTCCGGGGCATGTATATTTGTATTATAGATTTACTGCAGAATTTACCCCATTGATCCAAAATCCACACAATCTGCTGCAGATTTTTACATACAGATTCTCCTGCGGATTTGCTGTGAAAACTTTCCTATATGCATTTACCCCAAATAGCTTCATTAAAGGAGCATCAAAAGTGAAGACAAACTGTCCTGTATTAACCTGACCTTACAATTGTTTTGCCCTTTCTGGGGCAACTTATCCACTGCATGTTACAAAACAGTATTGAAATGCACAGAATAAATCCAGGCAAATATATACCCGCACCTTGAAAATGTTAACTACTATGAATAGTTACAATTTTGATCCTATAAAATAAAAGATCTCCTGCATATTTTTCCATTGACTTACCTTTTCATTAGAATGCCAATACAATTTTGGTACAAGAATCTCAATATTCTTTATCTGGAGAGTAAGCAAAAGTGGATGTTATCAGTAAACATCTTGCACATGCTTTCAGTTTGTCTTGTAGAAAAAAATACATTGTATTTTGTGCACACTATTGAATGTTTGTTGGTATTTGTCCAAATAATGTGAACCTGTACATATTTAGGGTGCTTTCACCCGGTGCGGTTTTGGTGCGGTTTTTTGGATGCGTTTTTTTGTGCAACAATGTACAGCATTAATTGCTGTGCCCTCCTGCACAAAAAACGCATCAAAAACGCACCAAAAACGCACCGTGTGAATGCACCCTTTTGTGTTAGATTACTCGCAAGATTTACTTCAGAACACTGATGTTTCTAACATTTTTGAGCATAGTAGTTAATGAATTGTAATAAATCAACAGTTAACAAACTTTGCTAGTTAGAACAAAAGTGTAATTATTAAAACTAGCAAAGGAATTAGAAGTGACATTTATGTTTTATGTTTGATCCCAAACAATATGGGCCACATGTATGAAAACTGTCTAGGTCTAAAATTCACTCTGTTGCCCATAGCAACCATTCAGAGCGCCGCTTTCATTTTTCCAGCGCACTATATGAAATGAAAGGGGCACTCGGATTGGTTGCTATGTGCAACAAAGTGAGTTTTAGATCTAGACAGTTTTCATATATGTGGCCCTATGTGTATAATTGTAATATGTATATAATACTGTATCTATGTTTCAGCTTCAATTATAAATTATCACATCTTTGTAGTTTTATAAATGACAATACATTTTCCTATTTCTTTACTAATATTTACCTATAATTCTTCTTTTAACACATAATTTATCATGAAAGTATAATACATATTTTGACATTTGTGGCTAGAATCTTACCTCCATCTTAGTGTAGTTTAGCTCTTCTATAGCTTGTTTGAGAGAGAAGTCAGTTTCCTTCTTTATCAATGGATTTGCTAAAATGAGATACAATAGGCTGAGAATAGTGCAGGAGACAGTAAATATGTAGTTCATTGTTCCACTGGTGAAGCTCCCTGTTTTGAGTGGTTAATATGAAAGGTCCTGATGTAGATTTATCCTGGTCAGGGTTTTATACCACAGTAACAAACCTCAACAGGAAACAAATTTTACACAAGAATTAGATTTTTCTAAGTATTCAGTGCAAAATATCTGATAAAAAGTATCTGATAAAATCCAAATGGTGTTAAGGAAGTAAAAAGCCTTTGTGTTTAGAGGAAGGAAGTCCCCATCAATCATAGTAATTGTATATTATTTACTAGACCTCTGAAATAAACAGATACATTAAAAAGGATGATGGATAAGATTACACAAAATGTATTTGCACAAATATTTGCTCAATTTTATGTAATAATTCAAAAATATACCTGAGGAATTTCCAAATGTATAGTTTCTAAGATTTGATACAGGGCTGCTGATCTGGTAACTAGTGTAGAGGCTGCTGATTGTCTTCACTGGATTGTAAAACATGTCATATGATTGAATGTATTGGGCCAGCGGCAAATCCTAAAATTGTCCACGGTCTTAGCGCAAATTTACACCAAAAACCATGCTCCAGCTGCGGTCCGGCAATGTTGAAATTCTGTCAGATTTTGGACGGCATTTTTACATTTACTGTGTAGACAAAGCCTAATACGACTTTTTAGTTTAAAAGCAAAGCAAAAAGTAGAGGAAAATTATTCTTCCATTCTCCATAATAAATATTTCCCTTTTCCCACACTAACTGGGTTTTTTTTAATAACAACTCCTTTTTATTAGCATTTTGTCACCATACAAAAATCATAGATATGTAACTGCACAATTTCACCAATATCACATATATTATAACATTAGATTGAAAGGCACTTAGCATTCCACAATGGAAGTATACCATTCATTTACATTCTGACTATTGGAGTAGGAGAAACAGAATATAAACAAGAACAGAACAATGGGTGACATGTATGTACGGGGCTGCGCCAGCAGTCCAAAGACTGTGCGCTCAAAGTTTGAGCTGGCGCACTCCATAATTAGGCACATTATAAAGCGCCCACGGCACTTTGTAGTGCACCTAAGTTGCAGGGGCATTCTGGAGGTGTTTCACACTACAACCGTAGTATTCTACACATGTATGACTTTAGTACGGCAGAAACAGGCGCATTACTGCTGGAGCAGGTAGACCAATTTAAGTCGCTTTGTACCTAGAAAGTGCTAAATCTATGACCTGCAGTAGAACAGGTTCAAAGATTCAGGCGCGTTCTATGATACTAAAGCGAGCAATAAAAATGGTGCCTGGGCACCAAAAATCATACATGTCACGCCATATGTCTCAGGAGGTGCGTCTCAACCAGCCACAGCAACTCATTGGGGAGCATAATCTGAGTATTGCACAAAAGCACTGAACTGTCTTTTGATCTAAAATGACAAATGAGAATGCAGACATTGTCCATGTGATATAAAATAAGACGTAAACTAATCATAAACATAATGATTATATACCCATTTATTAGAACACTAACATGGGGAAACAAAAAAAATTTGAGTGCCTAGAAATGTTGACCTTATTCTTGGTATTTGAGTGCTGCTGAGTCTGAAAATCCCATTCGTTTTGTTCTAGCACATGAGATGCTGATTATATGATTCTACATTGTTCTTGTGAATAATTTCTTTATAAATATGTAGTGCAGATGAATAGAACTGAGTTTGCTCATGCACATTCATATTTTTGTTTGCATGTGTTCTTTAAATGTTCTAAAATTTGTCTTTTCTGTTTTACATGAATTTCCAACATTTCTTTAGCATGATATTGAGTGACTCCTACTTTCAGCAGCATACACTTGGCAAGGTGACAATGCGAGATTTCCAAAACTAGAGTTGATAGGGGAAAATGGGTATCATTTTCAGAATCAATGCTCTAAACACACTCAAAAATGGTTCCAAATTTTAAACCATTAACAACATTAGCTGTATTGGGACGTCTTAGTGTTGGTAAGGGGCTATGTAGCGGGATCGCAGAGCAATCCCGCTAAATAGGTAGTGGGTGCCAGCTGTTAATTACAGCTGACACCCGTTGATAACAGAAGGCAAACCGGCTCCTTTCCATGCTGTTTAACTCATTAGATGCCGCATCTAAATGAATGAGGAACGGTCCTGGGGTCCTGATTGGTTTACAAGGCGGCTTCCATAACCGCCATGGTTTTCGTTTCACTGCCACCTGCCCTAGGCAATGGACTGTATTAATGATTGCACCCCAAGTGGTCAAGCACCCTAGGGGGACTCAATAGTAAAGCAAAAATATAATAATGTTTTAAAGTATTAAAAAAATATATATATATTAAAAGTCAAATCAAAAATAATAACATAATAAAAAGGTTATATATAATTGGTATCTCCGCGTCCCTAAATGACCGAGCTATTAAAATAGAACATCATTTATCCTGTATGGTGAACAATGTATAAGAAAAAAAATTCTAAACACCAAAATTGCGTTTTTGGGTCATTTCATGTTCCCTAAAAATTAGAATAAAAAGTGATCAAAAATGTTGCATGTATTACAAACTTATACCAATAAAAAGTACATTTCAGCCCACAAAAAATGCACATGTACTTAAGTCTATAGGTAGAACAACAAAAAAGTTATTGGTCACAGAAAATGGCACCACATCTAAAATTTTAAAAATTTAAAAAGTTTGGATTTTTTTACAGTACCAAAACATAACGCAAACCTTACATTTTTCTTATTTCCTAATTAATATCAATCTGTAAAGTACAGATTACATATCGATTACACTGAAGATTGAACGCCATAAAAAAACTCTAGCAAACATGGTGCAAGTGGGTTTTTTCACATTTTGCCACAGTTAACATTTTTTTGCAGTTTTCCAGTATATTCTATGGTACAGTGAATGACACCATTAGAAAGTACATTTTGTCCCGCAAAATAAAAGCCCTAATATATCTATGTAGATGGAAAAATAAAAGAAGTTTTGGCTCTGGGAAGACAGGGAGGAGAAACAAACATGAGAATAAATATAAAAAATAGGCTGCGGCGGGAGGGGTCTAAGGCACCAAAATGAGTGGTCCCCAGTGTAATTTGATCAGAACTTTTTTTTTAGATACTCATCAATACAATTAACAGCTGGATCTGAATATCTTTGTTGTACTGGTTATAGAACAGAATTTTATGTTATGGCAACATAAATGAAATTCAAAAATAAAAAACATTGCAACTCTGAATAAACATAAAACCAACACGCCTGAACTATGTTTACTAAAGCTATACGTCCATAACAGAAATAACCTATTTATAACGTAAACCAAGTCTACATAAAATTCTAAAACAACAAAATTTGGATTTTTTTTTTTAAATCACCAGTATCGTCTGCTAGAGATCATTTAAAATTCACAACAGAAGTAAAACTCCAAAAAGTATGGCCCTTTATCTAATGTGTTTGCACCAGAAAACTGTTAAAAAGTGGTGCATTTTTAGTGCATCGTTTCACGGACAAATTTATTATGGGCTTAAAACACTTTGGGCGATATATCATAGAAAAGGCACCGCCACTCCAGTTTTAAGGTGCATTAAATGAGTGTAAAGTGCGCCTGAATGAATGAATTTGTCAAATATCTGGCATGTGGTGTACTTTGTATACTATAACTGATACAACTAATCTAGTTGCATTGAAATGTATTGTGCCTGGCGTGTAATGTGCCTAAGTTTGATGTATTACAGTTCATTTATATAGAGAATAGGGCATCAACAGTTTGTTTGTGCAAAATACACAAAAAAAATGGCGGAGCGCTAATGGGACATGTAGACCTTTCTGCACACTGTTTGACATGAGGGTGTAGCTTCTGAAAGTGGGGATGACTAGCTAGAAATTTGGTATGGCCAAAATTGAACGCGCAAAAAAACCGGCCTGTCAAAATTCTGGAGTAAAAAGTAGCAAAAAAACAGGTCTAAAAAATTAGACAGGACTAAAGTTGCACCAATTTAGCAATCAGCATGAAACACGTTGATAAATGTGGTGCATTTTTAGACTGCCTGTCTAAGTTTACGCTGTCTAACTTTTAGGTAGTGATAGTAAATGAGGTTCAGTGTATAAAACTCCAAATGAGATGAAGGGCCTCATGTATGAAAAAAAGTCTAGGTCTAACCTTTCTTGTTGCCCCTCGCAACCAATCAGTGTCCCCTTTCTTTCATTAGTTTATGTTTGTAAGGCAAAAAAAAAGAAAGTCGTCCATCTGTTCAGCCTGTTGTGCTAAGGTGTTGATCCCGGGAAGGCAAAAACCCCAAGAGGGAAAGCCAATTGCCTCATTTTAGGGAAAATTCCTTCCGACTCCAAACTGGCAATCAAAAAAATCCCCGGGTCAAAGACCCTTCCGAATCCTAGTCCATAACTTTTTATTTTTTACGCTCCGAAAGCATCCAAAAACCCCCTTTTTAACTCGGTTATTGAAATTTACCATGACAAGTCCCCCTTGGGAGGAATTCCATGTTCACTGCTCTTACAGTAAAGAATCCCTTTCTATTTTTTTAGTAGAAACTTTCGTTCCTAAGAATAAAAGGGTGCCCCTTGTTTAGTTTTACAGCCCTTGGGATAAAAATCTTGGGAGAGATCTCTATATTGACCTTTGAGTATTTAAAACATATTTTTTATGTCCCCGAAGCCTTTTTTCTCTAAACTAAATAACCCCAATCTTGCCAAACTTTCTGTGACTGTAGCCCCAGTCCTTTTATTATTTTTGTTTCCCCCCTTTGTACATGTTCAAGTTTACAATGTCTTTCCCGGCACTGGTGCCCAAAACTGTACAAATATTTATGTGTGGTTAACCAGTGACTTGTTTATGGGAGAATAAAGTTCCCATCATGTGCATTATTCCCCTTTTTGCACCCATGTCCTATTTGCTTTGGCTGCTTTTGCCCGACACTGGTGTACAAAATTAAGTTTCTGTCCCCAGGATTCCCCAAATCCTTCTCCATGTCACTTTTACCCCGGTTTTTTTTCCCTTTAACATGTAATCTGTAATGGATTTCTCTTCCCCCTGTGCTACCTTGCTTTTCAGTGTTAACCTCTCGCCATTCCCCCGCCCCCAGGCCTCCAATTTCCAATCCCTTTGTAATAACATATTATCCTCTATTGTGTTGATTACTTTACAGAGCTTAGTATGTCTCCAAAGATCGTATTCTACTGTGTTTTCCCCTGTGTAAGATCTTAATGAAAATGTTAAAGAGGATAGGGCCAATACTGCCTTGTGGTTACCCCATAGTAACAGCGATCCCGTTTGAGTATGTACCGTTAATTACTACCCTTTGTTTTCTATCAGTGAGCCAGTTACTTACCCACTTGCACACATTATCACCCAGTCCAAGCATTCTCATTTTATTTACCAACCTTTTATGTGGCACCGTATCAAATGCTTTAAATATAGTGCGCTGGAAAAATTAAAGGGGAGCTCTGATTGGTTGCTATAAAGAAAGTCTTAGACCCCATGTCCCCCAAAATCTCAACTATATCCCTTTTCAACAATATGTTAGTTCTCCAAAACACTTTCACATTGGATGACATAGAAAGTGATAACACAAAAACACAAAGATATTCATTATAAAGCGTTATAAATACAGAAAGGAAATATTATCTAAAGTTAATTTCCATTAAGGATCAACTTTATTGTCTCAGGTCCTTAGCTAGAAACAGCCCAGTAAAAACACATAATAGTAAACAGAATCAATAGCTGATTTGGTGTAGGCATGACAAAGGGAAAATGCAATGTTACCATAATGGTTTTTCCACCATTGTCACATGCTACTGGAGGTATATGCCATAGGGTTTTTAAATACTTGCCTAGATCCAGTGGCATATGACACATGTCAATTACATCCCATGTAATACATCAGCTTCAAATGAGAAAGTAGGGAAAGTAAAGCCACACATAGGAGCCCTAGATAGATAACTTCTATCTAACTTGCGTTAGATGACAACATAATAAAAAGCATTTGGTCCATATATGGACACAACTTCACGTGAACAACAACATATGACGGATTATATTTATTTAACAAAAACTAAACCAAAATGCAGAAGCAGTGTGCTAAAGACTAAGTACAACTTTAGGGAGCTTTCACACAGCGCAGTTTTGGTTCAGTTTTAACTGCGCTCCAATTAAACTGACGTTATTACCAGCGAGCTTTTTTCAGTTGTCTTAATTGTTCAGAAAGGTGTTTCAAGTAAGTACTCAATTACTGTGTGTGAAGTATTGTGGATACAAACACACTAACTGATTACTCACTTTCCAAACAGTTTAGATAAGTCAAAGAAGCTTGCTGATATTAAAGGCAGTTTAATTGGAGTGCAGTTAAAACTGCACCAAAACAGCGCTGTGTGAGAGCACTCTAAGAGGGTAAATAAGAGCCAGCTGCCATTAATTGAAAGCTTTAAATTAGTTGATCATCAGCAAGTGTGTGACCACCTTTACAAAAGCAGCTTGCTGGTTTGGAACATTGAGACATACTGTATGTTAACTAAAGCTATTGTTGCTGCCCATCAATTGGGGAAGGATTATATGGTCATTTCAACACAGTTTGAAGTCCATCATTCTGCAGTGAGAAAGATTATTTACAAGTGGAAAACATTCAAGACAAGGCAATCTTTCTAAGGGTATGTTCACACGGCGTAATTTTGGCGTGCATTTCGCCACGTATATGTGCTCTAATACGGGCGAGATGCATACCGAAATTACGGTAATCCATAGTTCTCATAGAGAAAGCTACAGGTAGGTATGTAAATTGGCCCTATATAGGCAGTAGTTAGGCCCCAGTTAGGTAGGCAGCCCCCAGGTAGATAAGTAGGCTGTAGATAGGCCCCAGGTAGCTAAGTAGGCAGTAGGTGGACCACATGTAAGCTGCAGATGGGTCCCAGGTAGCTAGGTAGATAGGCTATAGGTGGGGCACACATAGGTAGATAGGCTATTGGTGGGACACACATAGGCAGATAGGCTATAGGTGGGGCCCACATAGGTAGAAAGGCCATAGGTGGGGCACACATAGGTAGGTAGGTAAATAGGCTATAAGGGGCCCCAAATAGTCAGGCAAACTTTAGGTAGGCTATAGGAGCCATATAGGTAGGCAGGCGGAGTTCAGGTAGGGTACAGGGGCCATATAGGTAGGCAGGGTTTAGGTAGCTATAGTGTGCCATATAGATAGGAAGGCAGATTTCAGATGGGTTATAGGGGCTAGATAGGTAGGCAGGCAGGGTTTAGGTAGGGTATAGCGGCCAAACAGGTAGGCAGGAAGGGTTTAGGTAGAATATCGTGGTCATATAGGTAGGCAGGTAGGGTATAGGGACAGTATAGGTAGGCAGGTAGGGTTTAGATGGGTTATAGGAGCCATATAGGTTGGCAGACAGGGTTTAGGTAGGGTATAGGGGCCATATATGTAGGCAGGCAGGGTTTAGGTAGGGTATATGGACTATATAGGCAGGCAGACAGGGTTTATTTTTGTTTTTAACTGTATATTTTATTTTTTATTAAAGAAAATACAAGTATACACAATAAGCATACAAAAAGAGAAAAGTCAATCAACCGTTATGCATGTGGAAGTTCAAAGTAAACAAAACTCTAAGAAGTAGGCAAAGTAGAGTTCAAGTAAATCAAATACCAAAGAGCCATATCTGTACAAGAATGTCCACCATAGCTTACAACATATGTACAGTTTCTTAACAAGGAAAAGTAAAATCAGCCTATTTAAAAATATTCAGGTTGCAAGTAAAACAGTCTTAACAATACATTATACAACAAAGACAGGAGGGAAGACAGGAGGGAGTGAATGAACGTAAGAATGCCATCAAGCAATTCACTATCATTTATAACAAATTGACAGGAGCGAAATCTGGCTATTGATTATAGATAATGGTGTAAGTGTCCCATGACTTCCATGTGAGGTTAAACCTCTCAAGTCCATCTTCCAAGAGGGCTGTTAAATATTCCTTTTCTCGGACATCTTTAACCCGGGTTATAAAATGGGTAAGTAAGGGGGAATCAGTCCTTTTTTCAAAACGTAGCTATCAGACATTTAGGGCATGTCCCTGCGGCATGGGTTTTCGAACGTTTTTCAGGTGGTTTGCGGTTTTGCAGACCATTTGAAAAACCGGCCGAAAATGTGTACAATAAGGCTCTATGCAAACGCCCGGCGTTTTTGCCACCCGAGAGACATTATATTTACCCATTCTTCCGTCCGAAAATATGTGCAAGTCAATGTAAAGGGGGGGGGCTTTTCTCCGCTCAATGGGAGAAAAGCCTCCCCCCTCCGCGGTCATGGGGACAGCCGCAAAACAGGACAAATACCGGTCAGATAAAACGACCGGTATTTGTCCCTTGCCATGGGGACGTACCCTTAGCTGCTGTTAGGAGATGTAAAAGCAATCGTAGCTGGTTTCGGGAAAATTTAGGAGGAGGGATATTTAAGAGGCAATACTGAGGTGCTAATGGGAAAATAAGTCCCAGAATCTCTAAGACCAGCCGACCAGTTCTCTTCCAAAAGGGCTGTATCAATGGACAGTCCCATAAGATGTGTGTTAGCGTGCCCTGTTCTCCACAACATCTCTAAAATGCTTCTGAAACATTATGGTAAAATGTGTGAAGAAGTGCGAGAGTGTGGTACCAGAACATGAGCAGCTTGAACTGATTTTCTTTATATGTGATGCAGGAGGAAGATTTAGCTGCTCGGTTCCATATTATTTGCCACATCTCGAAGGAAATAGTGGTACCCACATATGCTTCCCATTTCCTCATATAGGAATGATTGGGGGTCCGAGTTGGATCGGGTTCTAGCAAAATTTGGTCGATGGAAGAAATCAACCCGGCGGTTGAGAAGCTATTCCTATATAGTCTCTAAAAACTTGTAAGGAGTGAGACCGAGGTGGTGGACAAAGATTTATGTAAGAAGTGACGGATCTGCAGGTAGGAGTAGTAACTACTATTTGGGAGACAAAATCTGTCACGTAGGACTGCGAATGGTAAGATTTCTCAGGTTACGTGATTCACTATGTCTGCAAACCTAAACAGTCTTCTGTCGAACCATGACTGCCATTGGGGATCCTGAAGGCTAGCAGGGAGTTGGGGCTGGAAAAGGAAGGAAGTCATGGGCGAAAATTGCGAGCTGAACTGAAACCTCTGACAGCAGGTTTTCCATACCTGTAGAGTCGTCTTCATGGGCCCCAACAATTGTTAGTTTTGACATGAGTGGAAGACCATAAAAGGGAGTTAGGGTGGATCGGAGCTAGCCAAAGCTTCTCTAGTTCGGACCACCTAGCATACGCAAACAGCGATGACCAAGCCGGAATCCGTCGCAATTACACAGCCCAGTAGTATTTCTGAATATCCGGGGCAGATAAACCCACTCTAGTTTTAGACGTTAGTAAGACCGACTTAGGGATGCGATGTCTGGCCTGAGCCCATATAAAGCTCATAAAGGCAGCTTGCAATGTTCTCAAGTCGCTTGTAGGGATTGGTATAGGTAACGTTTCAAATAGGTTAGCTTTGGAAGTGTTGTCATTTTGATTGCTGTTATCCTACCCAACAATGAAAGAGGCAAAGTATGGCACTTGCTTAGCAACCTATGAACCTCTAGGAATTTATCAGGATAATTACTAGAGAATAGCGTGGCATATGAAGTCATCAAGTTAATCCCCAAATAATTTAAAGACCTTCGCTGACAGTTGAAAAGAAAGTTCGACCTGTATGACTCTAGCTGGGCATTAGAGATGTTCAAAGGAAGCACTTCCGTCTTGGACGTATTGACCTTATATCCCGAAAGAATACCAAAATGGTTCAGTAGGGATTGTAAGTTAGGTTAAGTAATATGCAAATTTGTCAACGTCAACGATATATCATCTGCATATAAGCACAGCTTAAAGTCTCTGTCACGGAAACGTACACCCAAGATATCAGAGCTATTTCATATAGCTGCTGCCAAAGGTTTTATACATAATACAAAAATCATTGGGGATAAGGGGCATCCCTGCCTAGTGCCGTTCTTGAGCCCAATAAGTGGAGAGTCCGCGTGCTGAGGGGGAAGAGTAGAGAGAAGTGAGGGCATGAGCAAAAGGCCCCTGAAATCCAAAGACATTCAAGACCTCAAACATGAAGCTCCAATTCAGGCGATTAAACACCTTTTCCGCGTCTAAACTTAACAATAAAGCAGGTTCTTGTCTACAATGCACTATATCAATTAGATCTATTGCTCTCCTAGTGTTGTCTGCACCTTGTCAGCAGGGAACAAAGCCAACCTGATCTTTGTTAATTAATCTCGGCAGGCAAAATGCGAAGCGGTTCGCTAAAATTTTGGTAAACATCTTAATATCAGCACTTAGGAGAGCATTACTTCTGTAATTGGAACATTCCAAATGGTATTTGTTGTGCTTGGGAATCAGAGCAATGTAGGAATGAAGCATAGATGCGGGTAATGGGACGCCACTTAAGAAATAATGATAGCATGTAATCCTCTAATTGCCGGAGGAAAGTTTGAAAATATAGATAAGTAAGGCTGTTCGGTCCCGGGGATTTTCTAGCTGGCAAATTTTTAAGGGTCTCTTTAATTTCTTCTAGTGTAATCGGGGCGTTGAGGGAGCTTAGCTCTTCCGAGGATAAGGAGGGAAGACTACAAGAGTCTAGAAAATCTCTGAGCGCACTAGGGTTATTAGACAACAGCGCAGTTAGAGGATCCGGGAGGTTGTAGAGCTTGGAGCAGTAGGAGTGAAAAATCTGAGATATTTCAGCGGGGTCATAAACTACTGTCATTTTGATATTTCTTAAAGAATATGGTTTACTTTTGAGATTCTCTTCTCGGAGCATTCTTGCTAGCATGGTATGAGCTTTATTGGCACTAAAGTAGTATCTTTGTTTACTAAATACTAGTAGTTTTTCAGTTCTAGCTACTTCTAGGTGCTTTATTTTAGTCCGGATCTCAACAACCTCCCAGAGCATACGCTTGTTGGAGTCTCTGCCAGAGAGGCCTCAAGTGCCTTGAAACGTGTCTTAAGGGCTGTCATCTGTAGTATTGTGCTCTTTTTAATGCGAGAAGCCAGAGCAATACAATGCCCACGGATCACAGCCTTATGAGCGTCCCATAGCATAGCAGGTGAAGAAACTGATCCATCATTTGTTTGAAAATACTCTACGAGGGCTCGACACAGTTCCTCCCTGTGTTGAGGTTGCTTTAGCAGAGACTCATTAAGGCGCCAGTGACATCTTTTCGTGTAGACATTGCCTAAGTTTAGGGATAAAGTCACTGGGGTATGATCAGACCACGTGATAGAGTTGATCTCAGCTGTCTCTAGTTGACGGAGGATCTGTATATTTAAAAAAAAATAGTCAAGGCGCGAGTGGGAACCATATGGGGGGAGTAAAAAATGTAGGTACGTTCGGTTGGGTGTGCTATGCGCCATAAGTCATTCAGGTCGAACCCTCGAATGCACTTGCAAAATTCTCTAGATAGTGCCACTAGAGAGGGGTGTAGTGTTTTGCCCTGCAATAGCAGTTTATCTACTTTCTTCAAAAATGTTAAAGCCGAATTTCCCAGCGATTTTTCTAAAATGGCCGCGAGCACATGGCATGGCATAGGGCAAAGAACTATGGGAGAAAGAAAGGAAACCCTCAATGCCATGACATGTAGATATGCAGCCAATCAGCAGCCAGACAGCTTCTGTGATGTTACAGCCCTATAAATAGGTCCGCCATTTTACATTCTGCCACTTGCCACTGTGTCTCGTATGTACACAAATCTCTCTCCAGCAGTACTAGATTGCACTCTGTGCCAATTACCTCAGATTTTAGAGTTACTGGGGTGAAATACCTTTCAACTACACAGTGTGTTTGTCATATACACACATGTTCCTAAACCAGTGATTTTTATTTGGGGACATTGCTCTCTGTGCCAAAGAGTTAGTTCACCACAATAAGTGAAAAAAGTATCTTTGAAAAACAGTGTGTGTATTTCTCACATCCACACATCTCCATTACAGGCAGGTTATTATTTTGGGATATTGTTCTCTGTGCCAAATACTTCCGATTTTATAGTTACCGGGGTGAAATACCTTTAAACTACAACGCGTGTGTGTGTGTCATATACACACATGTTCCTGAACCAGTATTTTTTATTTTGGGATATTGCTCTCTGTGCCAAAGAGTTAGTTCACTACAATAAGTGAAAAAAGTATCTTTGAAATACAGTGTGTGTATTTCTCACATACACACATCTCCATTAAAGGCAGGTTATTATTTTGGGATATTGTTCTCTGCGAAAAAGAGTTACATTTTTCACTTATAAGGTGAAACACCTTTGAAATACAGCTTGTGTATTTGTCATATACACACATCTACATTAAACACAGTTTGCTTTATTGTAAATTTTTGATCAAACAGTATGTCAGACAGAGAGGTGGCAGGCCTTTCACATGCGAGTGGTCGTGGCACAAATGTTCCTAGAGCAGGCACAGGTCACAGCACAGTAGGGGATATCACAGCAGGGGTCACTCGGTGAGGCCAGAGCTACCAGTGTCATCTAGTGGCAGTGTGTTGACCACCAAGCCAACGGTTCTTGAATGGTTGACTAGGTCATCCACTTCCTCCCAGATGACATCTGACAACCCTAGCCAAGAGTCGGTGGGTTCGTCAGACACAACCCTTAGTTGGCATGGCCTGAGAGCAGGTCAGGGGCCCCCACCTGTCCTCAACCCACCTCTGTCCCATTCGTTTCCCTCAGCCAGAGAACTACTATTTGCTGTGGGCTGGATTTGTTGCCATAACTTGGCGAGTTTGCACTGGAGAAGCTGTCCAACCCAGCCAGTAGTGTGGCATCAGAGCAGGTGTTCAGTGCGATGGGGGCCATAGTCACACCATGGGGAACTCGCTTGTCCACCTGAAATGTGTAGAGACTCACCTTTGTCAAGAGGAATCAGGCATGGATCAGCCAGGATTTTCACACACCAATGCCTGATGCATCAGATTAGATCAGCCATGCAGACTCACCAAAACTTTGACAAATGAGTCTGGATTCTTCTGGCTACCTGCCTTAGCTACTATTCTGATGCTGCCACCTGCCTGATGCCACACATCTGCCAGCTGCGCCTTCTACCACCCACCTCCCCACTGGTATTGCCACCTACCTCCCCATTCTTCACTGGGCCATTATGTAGCCTTCTGATGCTGCTGCCATCTCACCAATCAGGTCTCCTCATGCTGCTGATGCTGCTGTCACCTCCAGGCTATGTCACGATGTCACTCTCTGGCTTGATGCTGCTGCCGTCACCTCCTCATTATGTCACCTAGCTGCCGCCACCTCAAAATTATATCATTGTGCCACTCTTTGGCCTGATGCTGCTGCTGCTGTTGCTGCCGCCACCTCCACACTGTTTAATTGTGCCAATCTGTGGCCTACTCATGCTGCTGCCACCTCCACAATCTGTCATTGTGCCACTCTGTGGCCTACTCATGCTGCCACCACCTCCATAGTTACATAGTTACATAGTTAGTATGGTTGAAAAAAGACAAGTGTCCATCAAGTTCAACCAAGGGTGGGGAAAATGTGGATGAAGGGAGAGAGACAAGGACTTTAAGCCCAGCCTCACCACTGCTTAATGCCCTGAAACCCACAGGGAAAGAACCAATCTGCTCCAATGGAGACCCTATCTTTGACCCCAGAGCCTCCACCAACCAGGATCCAGAATTTTACATAGCTACATACGCATTAATATTCTTTAGTTCCAGGTAGGTATCTAAGCCTTTCTTGAAACTCTCTACAGTTCCTGCTGTGAACAGCTCCTCAGGCAGGCTATTCCACAGATTCACATTTCTTACAGTGAAGAACGCCATTCTCCTCTGGAGATTGAATCCTTTTTCTTTAGTTGAAGGGAATGTCCCCTTGTCTTTTGAGGGGGCTTCACTTGAAATAATTTTTCCCCATACTTTTTGTAGGGACCATTTATATATTTAAATAAATTAATCATGTCCCCCCGAAGCCGTCTTTTCTCAAGACTATAGTTCAATTTTACTAATCTCTCCTCATGACTAAGATGCTCCATTCCCCTTATAAGTTTGGTTTCTCGTCTTTGTACTCTCTCTAGCTCCATTACATCTCTTCTATAAACTGGGGCCCAGAACTGAACAGATATTCTAAGTGAGGTCGCACCAATGCTTTGTACAGCGGTAGAATTACATCCTTGTCCCGTGAGTTCATGCCTCTTTTAATACACGCCAATATCTTACTTGCCTTAGAGGCAGCTGATTGACATTGCATGCTGTTCTGTAGTCTATGATCTACAAGAATGCCCAGATCTTTCTCAACAAGCGATTCTCCAAGTTTTTCTCCTCCTAGGACATATGATGCCTTTAGATGATTTCTACCCAGATGCAGAACCTTACATTTATCCACATTGAACCCCATTTGCCAAGTGGATGCCCAAGCACTCAGTGTGTCCAGGTCTGATTGCAATTTATGAGCATCTTCCATAGATTGTACTACCCTGCATAACTTGGTGTCATCTGCAAAAATCGAAACCGTGCTATTGATCCCTTCCACTATTTCGTTAATAAATACATTAAATAAAAGAGGACCCAATACTGAGCCCTGCGGCACACAACTCACAACCGGAGACCACTCAGAGTAGTAGTCATTTACCACCACTCTCTGAGTACGATCCAAACAATTTTAATCAATTACACATGTTATTCTATCCCAATGGATTCTAATTTACCTACAAATGCTTATGGGAACGTGTAAAAGGCTTTGCAAAGTTAAAAAAAAAAATATCCACAGTCCCCTGCTATCCAAACTTCTCTAAACCTCTTCATAAAAAAAAGATCGTTTGTCTGACGGGCTTCTGCCCTAGTAAATCCTGTGGAAAATCACTAAAATATTGTATTTGTTAAAATTTTCCCTGTATATAGCCCCTTATGAGCCCCTAAAAATTTTTCCCCACAAAGATTTTAAACTTATGGTTTTAAATTTTCCTGGGAAGACTTGGAGCCTTTTTAAGATGGGAATACTTTGCTTCCCCCGTCTCCTGGATATCCCGTCCCGGGAATCTTAAATATCATGTACAGGGGACAGAGATGACCGAGCGAGCTCTTTAAGAACTCTTGGGTGTTCCCATCAGGGCCTGGACCCTTGCTCACATTAAATTTTTTTTAAACTTGTTTTTTTACAGGGCCCAATTTTTATGCAAATGATCTATTAACGTCTGGCCCCAAATACATCGCAGGCCCACCCCCATCAACTATTTTCTCTTTGATAGTTAAACTGAGCTGAAAAAACTATTTAGTACCTGTCAAAAAAAGGGAGGTGGGTGACCCCTGACGGGAAACCCAGCCCACTGCCCCGCCTATTGAGTGCTCCCCTAGGCGGCAGACGGAATGGGGACAGCCCCTCGCTGCTAATGCTGGGGCCGTCAGAAGGAAGAAAGTCAGACAGTCCGAGTCAAAAAAATCGGAACCCCAAAACCCACAAATCAAAACCCAGAGGGATAAAGTAAACAAGCCGAGGTAAAACAAAAAGGGGGCGAGGAAAAAAATCAGAAGACAACCCGGGGGCAGGAGAAAAAGGAGGTAGGTTAACCAGGTAAGCAAAAACAAAGCAATAGCACAGGTAGCAAGGCACCCAGGAAAATTCGGGTGAGCCTCGCTATGGGAGTTTAAATGTGATCCCCGTTTACCCCCTGTAGTGATTGGGCGGCCTTGGGGTTTCCCCCCATTGGCTGGTGCGAACTCGCCTCGGTCGGGGGCTGGGGTCTGTCATCAACAGCCCCCAGCAGACGGTCTATCAGGGTGGGGGTCCGCGGACCCCTTGCGGCCCCCAGGGTCCCCCCCCCCCCCCTTTAGGAGGGGCCACGGGACCTTCCCTGGCTGGGTTTTGTCTGGGTGAGCTAGGGAATTCCCTCCCCAGGTCATCAGCAGGGTGGATTTGCTGGAACCATGATTCCTCAGGACCATCCCTTCCAATGGACCAGGTACGCAGTGTTTTGGAAAATCCAAAAACGGGCGATTTCATATTTAAACTCCCCCCTTAAAACCGGAGGGGGGTCTAGGGGCGGGTAACAGGTGAATGTACCTCTTAAGAAGTGCCCGATGGAACACTTATGTATTCGGAGAGACGAGGGTCATTTACCCGATATGCCCGGGGTTTAAAACCCCCTCCTGAACCAAAAAAGACCAAAAAAAATCGGGCAATTTTCAGAGGGAATTTCCCCAATCGCAGATTTTGGGTGGACAACCATACTTTACCCCCCAACCGCAACCCCCCTTAGAAAAAGACGCCGTCTATCAGATTTTTTTTTTTCGGTTGTTTGGGATGAAAAAAAATGTTCTTCTAAAACTTTGGGGCCGACTGGGGGGGGGCACAAAATCTTTAATGAAAAACTTTTTCCCCGCTTTGATCCAGATTTTGGGGCACTGGAAAAATTGACGCATGCTTGGGTGAAAAACCATTTAAAATTTTACAGTAAAAATGGGAGGTCCCCAACGAGAAAATATCCGATTGTTAATTGACAAATTAAAACCAATGGTAAATATTTTACCCAAAATTACCTGCTGATGATACATAAAACGGATTTTTTTGTTTACCTTTTGATTTTACCCCGTCTCCCCTTTGTTGGGGGTGGAAGGAAAGGGAGAGGACGGGTGAACCCCAGAGCCTTGAAAAGGGCTCCAAAAAAATGAGAAAAGAATGAACCCCTCTGTCCGAAACAATTTTTTGGTAAACCATGCAGTTTGACAATGTGTTTGATAAGGTTCCCCAGTTTTTTGGACGCGGAAAACCCCCTTAACGGAACAAGATGGCACATTTTATAAACCCGGTCCACTAACCCAAAAAAAACCTTTTTCCCCTTAAAAGGGGGAAAGGTCCGTCAAAAAATCCATGGAGATGTGGGTCAGGGGTTTCGGGAAAAGGGTTTTGGGGGCAAAGTTCCCAGGAGGACGATTTCGGGGAATTTTCCCCAAGCGAGATTACAAATCCCACATGGGGCCTCAACATCACGAGGAATGATGGCCCCAGTAATTACGGAAATAAGTTTTTTTTGTGCCAGCCCTCCAGGATCCCCAGAAACACAGTCATGAAATTTTTTAAAAATTTCTAGCCAAAATGAGTGGGGAAAAAGCCCCAAAAAAGGACGTTAACGGTTTCTCACTCCTGGGGGATTTAACCTCAGTGGCTAATCGGGGAAATCTGGAAAACAGTCTCTTGGGCAATATAGGTCCGGGTCCCCCTGGATGGTGGCGGCAGGGAAACTTTTTGATAGAGCATCGCCTTCATTTTTCGAACCCGGGCTGTAAGTAACAACAAAGTTGAAGGCGAAAAAATAATGCCCCCCGCCTGAGTGGATTTAACCTTTTTCACTCTCTAAAAGGTGAATTCTTATGTCAGAAGGACCGTGACCTGAGGTGGGCACCCCGAGGAATGGCGCCATTTCCCCGAAAAGCCCCCTTATTCCAAAAAACCCCGGTTCCCAAATCATAAATCCTTTTAGGAGGAAAATTTACTGAAAAAGAAGGGACAAGGGCGAAGGTTGTATAAATGCGGCCCCTGAGACAAGACGTCTGCGCCTACGGAAGCTAAACCCCAACGACAAAGGGGTTTTCTGTGATTGCTTGAATCAAACAGGAGTGATACAAAACATGCTTAAACTTCTAAATGCATCTATGGCTCAGGGTTGCCAACTAGAACTTCACCCCCTTCTTAGTCAGTCAGCAAAGGGAAATAAACAGAAAAATAAGAATAAATTTCGGAGTTCGCCCCCTAGGAACCTGCGGGCCCCCTCCAAACGGATGCCTGAATTTTACCGGGGTCCATATGAAAAGAGTTTGGAGAGGGTGAAAAAGGAAAGGTTCCTCTGCACCCCCAAAAAACATTTTTCAAAATTGACAAACAAACTATTTTGCTTCAGGTTTGCAAAACTGCGTACGGTTTAAGTGGGACGACCAATCTTTTCCCAATAGATTAAAAAGTCATCCAGGGTAAAAGACCTAAAAACCAATGGACAGGAAAACACATTAAACCGGTTTTGGAACACCGCGGGAAACACAACCCCAAAAGGCCTCCCAGTATCAAATGACCTTCGGGTGTTAACCGGGGGTTTTTTCCCCCTTCCCCCTTTTCGGATGCGGTGAGGTTATAGGCCCCCTCTAAGGTCCAATTGGAAAACACTTTGCCCCTTGGGTTTGGTTTTAAAAATCGGGACAAAGGGAAAGGGTTTGGGTTTTTTTAAAAGTTTTTTATTTTGTTTATGGGTTTTATTCATGGAGGGGGCCTCCCTTTTTCCTACAAAAAAAAAAAACCCGCACCCCTGGGGAACCCAAGGTGGAAAAAGCCCCTTTTGTAAACTCTGCAAATATTTTTTCATTGTAGCCTCTGGCCAGGATATATTTCCCCTTGGGAAAAATTACTCTGGGCAAAAGGTAATGGCACAGTGTTTAAAATCTATGAGGGGGTAGTATCTCCGAATTTCTGAGAAAATACTGCGCAAAACACGATAAAAAAAAGGAATCTGCTCCCCCTCGTTTGCCCAGTTGGTGGGGGAAATCGTCAAACCCCCGTTGTCCCCCTTGATAATTCCTGAAACCGTCAAACAAGGGGGTTTTGTTTTGAAGCCAGGGCAGCCCCAACCCATAGCGGGCAGCCCCCCCATGATAAATAGGTACATTTCAGTTTGATGGTCGCCACCCTTCCAGTCAGGATACAATGTTGGTTGTGCCCGAGCTAGTGGAGTGGGGTCTTTGCCACAACCCCTGGATCGTACGGTCTCCAAGGTAGGCTAAAGTTTTGACGAAAGAGCATCAAAAAAATTTTGAAGTGTTCAGAACCACAAACGCACTCCCAGAACCAGACAGAACCATCTTGCCCCCAGTAGAAGCACCCCCCCTGGGTGCGACGGTAGTCCCACGGTACTAGCAGGGTCGGGGGGGAAGCCCCCCCTTGCATGGGGTCCTCTGGGTTTAAACGAAACAACGGGTTTAGAGGTGACCCTGGTTGGCACCGGGAGGAAACCCTTTTCCCCCCGGGCTCTCCCTAAAAAGTTGTCCAGACGAAGGCTAGGCCATGGCCCATCTAAAAAAACCAGGGGTAGGGAAGCCCAACAAAACCTTTACAAGGGTTTGCTAACCCCAACCCAAATGGCATCTAAAAGTGGGGCTTCCAACGGAAAGACCGCAAAAAATTAGGCAAAACCTCACCCTTTTTTTACCGCTCAAGGTGGCGTGAGCCTCAGCCACGTTCCCACCCGGGGCACAAAAAACCCCCAAAGGGGGGAAAAAAGGGGCCCCAGAAGACAGTTCTGGCGATCAGGGGGCGAAAAGCCACCCGGGGAGGCCCCTGAAATGGGACTAACCATTCCCCCTCTTTGCTCCTTTTTCCCGGGTTGTGGGGGGAGCCTTTAAAAAAAAAGGCGAACCCTTCAAAATCAAAAAGGCCCTTCCCGTTTCCTGAGAACCTGTCAGGCAATGGTAGGGGGCTCCAGGGGGGGGAGGTAGGGGGGGGGACACTCTGCCCTGGGGTAGTTCTGCTGTTTACCCTCGCGCCAGATTGGATAATGGGTTAGCCCCTGATCTGCCTACCCTAGCTGTATGGGGTTTGTGGGGTAGAGCGTAACGGTTCCGGCCTGCGAAAAAGTACGTCAAAGGGGGGGACAGTGGCCCTGCTGGAAACCCCGCCCACTGTCCTGCCTTCTTGCGTGCTGCCCCCGGGGGCAGATGGCAAAGGGGACAGTCCCTGCGTCTAAAGTGCTGGGGGGGTCAGAAGGGAATTTGTCAGACGCCCCCCCGGGCAAACCAATCGGAAGCCAAAGCCAAAAACGAAACCCGAGGGGGAAAAAGTAAACAAGCCGGGTCAAAAACGAAGGGAGCGAGGTACCAAAAATAGAAGACAGCCGGGGTAGGAGAACAAGCCGAGGTCAGGTACACAGGTAAGCAAAAAAAAAAGCAAATAGCACAGGTAGCAAGGCGCCAGGAGAAAATGCCGGGCGCCCCTCGTGAGGGAGTTTAAATTGATCCCAGATACCGTCTGAGCTGTTGGAGCGGCTCCAGGTCCCCTTGGCTGGTCGACCGCCCCGTGTCAGGAGTGGTGGGCGTTTTGCACTCCCAGCCCCCGCAGATTTTTAGGGTGGGGCCTGTCAGTGCTGCAGTCTTCCTCCCTCAAGCCGGGGTGCCCGCCCCGACAGTACCCCGCCTTTTCCCTGGTCCCCGTGACCACACCCCCTCACGGTTTTTTTAAAGGGGCCTATTGCTCTGATTTGGGTTTTTTGCATTTTATGCTTAAAGAATTTGTTGGGGTTAGTCTTCTGCCTTGGCCACCTGCCTTTCATTTTGAATTTTTTTCTGCTTTTCACTTTTTTTAAAGATTTTATTAAGCTCTTGTAATTTTTAAAGGTGAGCCGACCCCCTTTACTTATATTTTTAAATGCCATTTTTATTGTTTATTGCCTCTTAACAGAAGTAGAAGCCATGTTGGTTTTGTTTTGTGCCATATTGTTCCCTTAGGATTATATTTTGCAATAATTTCCCCAATGTATATTTAAAGCTCCCTCCCACTTTGGTTTCTTTATATTTCTATGTGCTAATTGGTGCTCCCACGTCTTTGTCCAGCATTGCATACTCATTAGGAAAAATGGCCTTTTAAATTAAATGTTTTTGCCTTCCGCTCTGTTTTTCTTTTTCCAGTTTACGCTAAAATACAATTTTATTGTGATCAATGTTAGCTAGATTTTCAGATAACAGTGAACAGCTCCGACACAGTTCTGCTTTGTTAGAAAGTCCAGAATCAAAAGAGCATCACTTTCTAGTGGGTTCCTCCACAAATGCACCCATACAAATTATCCTCTAACCAGATTGAGGAACTTCCACTTCCCCCTTTTCAGTTGATGCAGAACAGTGACACAGTCAATGCCTGGGTAATTAAGTAACCCATTATTACACACTGTTCCTGCTGTGATGCTCGCACATAAGAATTATGCACTGTTTTCTGAATCTCCTCAGTGACTGTTCGGGGGTCTATTAGATTACACAAAAATAATATTTTCTGCATTAATCCCCCCCTTGTATTTCACCACCTCAATATTTCCAACATCATTAGCTACACCGCCATCTATTTCCTCTTTTACATTTGCCTTCTTATCTCGTCCTTACATACAATAGCAACTCCTCCTCCCCCTCTGGTTTTACAATAATCATCTGTCATTTCCTATTAGGATTAAAAGGTTAACCGGCCCAATTCCTGCAAGGAGTCCAGCCATGTTTCAGCAATACCTTACCATATCAATCTGCTCCTTCCAACTAGGACTCAAGTTCCCCCATTTTTGTTGCTAGAAACTTCTGGCATTTGTGAATAGAATTTTTAAGTTCCCTTCAGTCTTACACTTTCTGTCATATTTGTTTGGGATTGTATATAACATGTTCATTAGTTGGCATGAGATCATACATTACCCTATTCAGTTGAACAGCATGGGATTAAATTTACCTGTTCAGATGACACTCACTATGCACACTTCCACAATCTGTCATTGTGCTACTCTGTGGCCTACTCATGTGCTCCACCTCCAAATTTGCATTGGCCATCGTACCTACTCATGCCCTGCCACTTCCACAATCTGTCTTTGTGCTACTCTGGGGCCCTATCAGCGCTGCCCCCTCCCAATCTGTCTTGGCCACTTTGTGGCCTACTCATGCTCTGCCAACGCCACTCTCTCACTCGCCACCCTGGGGTTTCCCTTGCCCTCCCCCAAACTCAATGATTTTTGCCACTTTTTTTTTTTTTGTTTTTTTTTTGGTTTCCCCCTTTTTTTTAATCTGTCAGATGTAATGAATGGACAAACACAACCGACGGTCTTCGGAGAAGCATAACCCTGGCCCTTTTTGTATCAGGATTTTCTTATGATTAGGTACCAAAAAAAGGGAGTGATACAAAAACACGGGGGCGTTTTGGAAAATTAATTTGGCATTTTTGGGAAAAATGGGCCAACAGGGGGTTATCTAAGGATATCCCAGTGTTATTCAACAATTTTTGATTTTGCCCGTTGGAGCTGTAATTTGTAAAAAAAAAAACTGTCCTCCTCCACCCCCCCCCTATAAAAATTCTCCTTTATTTTTAAAATTTTTTTCTGTTAAATATGGCTTGGGTAAGAGTACCCGTTTATTTTTCCCTCTTAAAATTTAAAGAATTAGGATACTTTTTGTTGAAACTTTTTATTTTAGTAGTTCGATTTAATTATAATCATCATCCAAAGTCAATTTTTTCTGATCTGCGAAATTGGCCCAAATATTTTACTAAAAATGCCAATTAATTTTCCCGAAAAGCGCCCACCTTAAAAATAAAATTGCCCCCGTCAAAATTAAAGACAGCATAAAAATAAAGGTAACAATAGAGATGGTGAAAAAACTAAATTGGGTTCATTCCTTGTGAAAAATAATTTTTGTGTGCTGTAAAAACTTTTTGCTCTAATAAATTTGATCCTTCAGCACTGGGGAAGTTTTAATAAAACAAATATAATATGACTGCACATCAACATTTTTTAATTTATTTGATAACTTGTATGGGCGGTAACAATAGTGGGGAAAAACCCCTCTTTAATTATCTAGAAAATTTTTGTTTACCGTTTAATGTCAGGGACAAAAAATTAATTCATAGTTTCCTCGAATTTTATTGATAGAAATCGGAATTGAACTGGGGTTTTCAGTTCAAAAACCCTGGAGCTTGTTGACAGTGAAGATCCAACTTCACAGAAAGTTAGAAACAGGAAATATTCTGGGTTTTCAAGCTCAATACTATTGTCCCATGGTCTTAATGAGGTTGGATATTTTAAATGTTAGATGAGTTATGGGGTAGGGTTAACTAAGAGAGTAGGAGACAATGGTTTTGTGTTTGATTTCCACTTAGAAACAAGTTTTTTGTAATTATTTTGAAAAATAAGTCTTATTGTTAAATATGTCATATTTATTTTTGTAGACAAACTGTTTTTTATGATTTTTTAAGAATGTGTCTTTTAAAATTAATTATAAATTTAATTTTAATTTGGGTTTTTTCTGTGTATGTAGACATCTGACTTAGTATGCGTTTTGTCGGGGGTCTTTTACCAACACTGGGGTCCACACCCTTTGTCCCGTACTATCCAAATCACGATCAAGGGGAACATTGTATCGCGATTAGAAACTGAGTCAGACGCAGAGTTTCTGGTTCGAATCTCATTCATGTTCCAAGGCAATTCTGACAATACAATGCATTACACACATATTTGTATGATCTGTAATCAAACAAGCTCCAGCGCAATAGGGCCGAGAGGAACGGACATATGTCCCCATATTTTAAGGCAGCTTCTGAGTAGAATTTCATTGGTCCATGTCTCAAAGTAGAAAGTTCTCTTGGCATGCACCAGCCGAAACTTTGTATTGATTTCCAGAAATCGAAACTTTAATGAAGGGAGATGATAACCAAATACCACATCCTGGGGAAACTGATTAACAAGATGTTACATCCTGGACTGCAACCATCTTAAATGCTTCTTCATATTTGCTGTATCAATTCCTCACAAATGGAATCTCTCAAGCTGAGATACTTATAAAGGATAAAAGCATGGGATTTCATAGTTTATGCATGCAACACAATTATTAGTTTCTAATCTCTTTACCTTCACAATCCCCCCTAAAGTCCAAGATTTTCTCCACTAGTCCCGTCTACACACAGGGTCTCAGGTTTAGACCTGTAACCTTAGAAAACGCTCACACTGGGGGATATGGTTATTTTGTGATTTCTTCAGAAAGCTCGTGATACACCCCCCTATATGTGAATTTTAACACGCACGTCCAGTTGACCTAACTAACAGTGTAGTTTTTTTCCCTTGATCTTTCCCTTTAAATCAGAGAGTTGACACTGGTTCATACTATGGGTGGTCTTGGTAGGAAGGGATTGTCACCAATCAACTCCTTCATCACCTCACAACAGAGGTTCCTGTTCGTGCAAAAGGAAGGGTTCCTGAGGGGCTCCTCCTGCAGCAATCCGGTCCAATAGATTATTAGTATAGGGTTAACGCAGCATCACAGCAAAACAGTAACACCACCAGTATAACCAGCAGTTATCATGCCCCACTTGGCTGTAACCAGCGCTTCCAGCCTCCAGTCAATCTCATTCAGCCAGAGCCCAGGAATATCCCACTTTCCTGAATTCTCCTTGAGTTCCTTAGACAAATTCTTTATCTGCCCAGGGCAAATGGTGATTTAACCATTCACTCCTTGTGTGTCAGGTATAAAGGTGCAGCAGCATTCTTCACCGATCATCCCACAAACTCCATCTTATGCTATGGGTAAAACAAATAAAAGGATATACACATTCATTTTGTCCACTGTTCCCTTTTACAATGAGAAGCATGAAATCCATGTGGTCTTTCCCTCCAAATTTCACTGCCGTGGGGGTAATTCAGGATAACCATAATGGGCTTCAAACATCGCTGGCTCCAGGCAATTCCTCCGTATTGCCTCTTTATCTATAGAACCTCCATGGTCTCCTTGGTTTGAAATCATGCACCGTTTCTCCTGAGATTCTGGAAGACAATCAGAAGACTGCAGCCATGCAATTAGTCCCAACTCTTTGGACAATTCAATCAGAACACAAATTGGTACAGTCCATAACACTATTTTCGCCCTAGCGCTTGCTCCTGACATCAAACACAGAAGGAGCTTTCAAACAGTAACACAAATGGGGTTAGGCCATGTTTTTGTTGTGGGTGGTGCCTAACTTGGTATAGAACAATTGGGAGAAGTTCTGGCCAGGGCATAGGGGACTCAGCATCATCTATAACAACTTATTCTTGAGAGTTCCCTCATTCACTCTACTACGCAGAGCTTTGTGATGGTACGGCGTGTGGAGCCCAAATCTACCCTAACATTTCCATAAACTCACGGAAAACCGAGGAAGAGAATGCCTGGACCCCTGGGCTGACTCGTCACCGAGGGATTCAAATCGACAGCAATTTTCAGTAATCAACTTCTTTGCCGTTACTTGGAGGTCAAGTTGGTCACTGGTAGGCTTCTGTCCCATCCTGAAAACATGTCTACTGCAACCAGAATATATTCATACTTCCCACTCTTAGACATCTGGATATGGTCCACTTGAAATCCTTTGGAAGGTTACTCAGGTTTTTGCCATGTGTTTGCATAGGTTCATGAGCAGTGGGGGAAGGGTTGCAGTGGTGCAGATATATGGTGAATGCCGATTGTGGCTGCAACATGGAACTGATCTCCCTGGAGCATGTACAACTTCTGCATATAGCTGAGTGCCTGATTCTTTCCACGATGAGTAGCTCCATGGGCCCAGGCATTGCAATGGCAGGATACATTCGTCTAGATAAACAGACAAGGCCTTTGCACTACCAAATTCCTCTTCGAGAGTTGCTCCATCTTTTCTTCCCACTGTTTTTTCTCCTTGCATTGCCAGATGTTGTTCTGCGATATTCTTTCTTGAGGGGCCAGCCGGGCTTCCAATCAGAGGCTGGAGTTATCGATTCCTGTTGTTTAATGAATTCCCTCCTACTGGGCTCTGGTGGTTACCATAATGAGTTCAGATCCAGCCACTTTGTTGACACTACAACCAAGTAGCTGCTGCTTTAGCGGCATGGTCCCGCTGTCTGGTTTCCTCGGTCTGTTTGTCTCACTTTTCCCATGCTTTTAAAAATCCTTTAACACGGCTGTCCTTTTGTGGGCAGTTTCAAAGTGTCAGCATCAAGGATTTGATTTGTACTGCCACTGTTTTATCGTGGTCCCTGCTGCCGTGATGAATCCTCGGATTTTCCAAATGAGCCCAAAATCATGTGCTAATGCCATAGGCAATCCTTGAGTCAGTCTCATGATATTGACCGTTTTTCCTTCAGGGCCATGTTTGCAGGCTTCTTCCAGACTTGTAGTTCACAATTTGAGCTGAAAAGTGCGGGGGTGCGGGGCAGGCTTCTGCCATGAGGAATTTCAATCCTGTATTTATTGGCAAATCCAGTATGAAAATGTCCCACTTCAGTAGCATATCTTGATCCATCAGTCCAAGATTAAGATCTGCATGTGGGATCCTCCTCGGTCACCACATGTGAATGGGCAGCAGTTTGATCTTGTAAGGCTTTTCAAACTATGGTGTCCATCATCTGGGTCTATAAGTCCACTTCTTTCACTTCCCCCCTGTGTAGTGGAAGAAGAGTGGCTGGATTCAAGACTGTACAGCGCTTGAAGGAAATGTTGGATGGTAACAGGAGTGAACACTGCAAGCGCAGGTGGCGCTGATGAGTCATGTGCTTTGGAAAAGAGTTTGTGTACGTACTGCAGCCAATCATGGTGCCTGAATGATCACATCATGTCCAGAACAATATCCGCAGAGTTTTGTCCAAGAAAGGATTTGTGCTGCATGGACAGCCTTGAGGCAGCAGGAGCTGTCCTGGCCACCGGGTCCAATCGAGCAATAGTACCCTAGAGGCGTTTGGCGGCCCCCATGCGCCGAGGGTGAGGGACCTCCAGAGGCATGTCCCTCTGTTTACAGAGCAAATAGGTTTGAAAGGTTATTGTAGTCTTTGAAGTCCAAGTGCTGGAGCAAGTCCGACACTGCAGTCTGTAAAGCCTGGAAGCAGGCCTTTTGTAGTTATTAGGAGCTTGGTTGAAGCCAGGTCCACCAGTCTTCAGGCATTCGTATAAAGGCTGGGTGCATATATCTGGATGCATCCGGTAACCATTGCTACAGTTAAGGTGATGAGGCCTAGGAAACTTTGGTCAGTTGTCTAGAGTTTCTGGATAAGGATGGGATGTGATTGTGCTTGCACAACGTTCATCTGTAAAGTGTCCCTGGTTCCTTGGGTTATACAGTGACTCTAAAACACAACTCTTGTTTGGCACCACATGAGCTTATCCTTGGGAGACCTTGCAGTTGAGACAGCCAAATGCTAGCAATCAGGATAGAGATTTCCTTCCGATCTTCAGGGCATCCCCCCAAGAAGAAGATCATCGACATACTGAATGAAGGGTTACTTTCAGGGTTTATTGGCTACCCAAGTAGTGTAGAGTATCTTTCATAGCCTAGTAAACTGATTGGGGCTTATTCTGGGCCCCTTTGAGTTTCCGGGTCCAGGTGAATTGGACCCTGAAAGGTAAAAGTCAAACAAGTACTGACATCTTCATGAAGAGGGACGCTGAAAGAACGCATTTAGTCAATCAATAACGTGACGCATGAAGCGAGGGGGCATCTGGGAAAGAAGAGTATTGGGGTTGGGACTACTGGGTTCCATGTAGTGTGCTGCATTAACAGATCGGAGATCTTGCAACCAATCGATAAAATTCCCGTCTGCGGTTCTCTTTCTTGGACTTTCTTCTTCACAGAAAAAGAGGGGTGTTGCAGGGAGAGACGTCAGAGACTAGTAACCCCTGCATTTAAAAGAGACTGTATTTGAGCCTTCAGTCCATCTTCTTGCCAGCGTTTGAGGGGATACTGTGGGAGTCTAGGGTATGAGACTCCATCCTTCAGGTACACCATGCCTGTGGGGGAACAGGAAGGAGGCCAACATCAACTGGTCCTTGTGACCAAAGTCCGGAGTGAGGTTATAAAATACAGATTGAATCCAAAAATAAAGAGCTTGGTTAAAGACATCAACAGAATAGGGAGGTCCTTCAATGCACATCGGTAAATGATCCATCTTTCCGATCCTGGATCCTTAAATAAGCTCATACCAATCAGAGGAGAACTGAATGTTGGCCCGCATCAGTTGAATTAATTCTGCTCCCAATAGATAACTTGGCAGGTGTCAGACAAGGAAACGGAATCAGTCAAGTCAGGATAGGGACACAGCATTAATTGGTACAGTGAGGGGCGGACTTATAATGCGAACCCCTCTACCCCAATACAGCTAAGTATGTCAGAGGAGAATCTGGACCCCCATGGGGTATGGCCTTCCAGTGATATATTGCATAATAGTCATTAAATTGCAGTTGTACACATTCTAGAATGGGGTACCATAGATACCAGCTGAAACCAGGAGGTAGTGGAGATTGGAGCGTTTAGGCATGTCATCTCAGTTGACCCTGCTGGCAGCGCTAAGAGCATCCATATGGCTTGATCGAAGGATCTCTATATTCTTATCTGGTTTCTTGATGTCATATAACGGGCCTACGGTGTTTATTAAGGCTTCACATGGCAACTCCCCAGCTCCGGTAACCACTGCAGGAGCCCAATTTCAAGATTCCCTTGTTTTCTATGAATCAGAACATTCCCACCTGCATTGGAGCTCCCCCGCCTTCCCTATGATCTTTCGCTGGCCAATCCACCAGCGTATGGTTAACGCTGGTGTTTGCTTGGATCACTATCGCTCCCTACTTTGGTGGTGAGGATGTCTCCATGACCCACAGTGAACAGAACCTTGTTCACTTTGTGGGGTATTGACCAATCTGGACACTCGGGGTGCCCAATGTTTCCCCATTGTCAATCATCCTTACCGCTGTAAATTTGACCCACAGCATGAAACAGATACATACAAGGGAAGATCTCCTGCCACTGAGGGAGAATATGCGGACCCGGGTATCTACTCTCCCCTTGTCTCCTTAGATACCTTTCAACAATCTCGTTGGGCTTCGTGAACCAGCTTTTTTCCATAAGGGTCCTCCTGCCAATCCCCCTCGGTGCGACAATTGGGGATTGGCAGGGTAACTATGGCTCTGACCCTATGGGTCAGAATATCCCCATGTCCCTATGGAAAATACACTATGTAACACCAAGTTTACCGTTTGGTCAACATGCAACTAAGCTTAGATCCACATTTTCTCTTCAGTGTAGACACAACCTTGGAGAGGTCTACAATGATCTAGGGGGCCAAACCCATTCCCCGGAATCCCCCCCGTAGGAACGGGGAGTGACCTACTGCACATTCGGGTCATCCACCCCCCTTCAGAGGTTCCCCTGGGCTTTGGCGGCCGAGAGGCGTTTTCCTCTGTGTCATCAGGCACTCCTACAACCATGACTGGTACAGGGCAGGTGGATTCGGGTGCTTTGGGGCGGTGCTGGGTGGTGACTACAGGGACCTTACATGGTGTGGAGGGACAACAGCAGGAGGTCCCTGATAATTCTGTCCTTCGGGATGTAACCAAGGGTATAGGGGCGGGCTAGGGGCGGTACTGGACCTAGCCCCTTAGGGCGGCGTCTTGGAGTGCCCCCACAACTCTTACAATCCTCCGCCAATTTAGGATTTTCGTTCCATCCACATGCCTCAGGGTCCAACCCCCGGGTTCCGCCAGCGCCGCCAGTATAGGGCGGTGGCCCAGTGGCTTCTTGACACAAACTATCCACCGCTTTAACACACTTTTCATAATAACCATAACAGTTTTGTCAATCATTACAATCCCGCCACTCCCGTCTACTTCCACAAAATCTTCCCTTTTGCAAACATTTGGCCACTCGGAGGTGAGCCTGCCATTTCCAGCCATCCCTTATCGGACAATTTTCCTCTCGAACTCTCTATTATCTCCTGCCACTTGGATGGCTGCAATCTGCCCTTCTTTGGCAATCCCACCAACGTATACATTTTACAGGCATTTGTAACCATAACCTTTTTCCTTCTTTCCTACAAATCAATCTCCTTGACAGTCCTCTGCCTCTTCAGGCAACTTAATGCTCTTTTCGAAACAGATAAACCATTTTGGTGTTCTATGCTTGGGAGAGTCTCCAATCCTGACAATACTACACAGCCATGGCCACCGGCCGTGCCCGGAATCCCGGTCTTCACACAAAGGATCTATCAAAATAATAAAGATTCCCCCTTAACTTAACCAACATAAGTCCCCCCACCCTTTGTTGCCACAAATGTGGGGACCGTACCCTCCCCCCACCCGGTCTTGTTCCAATCATATATATGTAGTACATATATATAATTCCCGGAACAATCCGCTAGTGCAATAAGTCACATCCCGGACCCACCTGAATATTCTAGTAATACACATATCTTGTCCTAAAATAACCCGGCAGACTCCCTTTTGCCCACTCAACAATTAACCTTTAGAAGACTGTCAGGTTCCCACAATAATTTTCAGCAACCATACCGGGCAAAAGGGTCTTCGTGACAAAAACAGTGACAATCCGAACTACGGAAGTCACAGCAAAACAAAAGTTCCGGTGACGGGCCGGTGCTGGATCAAAAGTTTTCTAGGTCGAGTCCATTATTTGTGACCACCTCGCGACCAGATGCCCACAAGCAATCTACTAACCGGGAGACAACAAATGGCCAACGGTAATTAAATACACATAGATGTTCAAATCACCGTGACCTTTAGAGGCTGCAGTCCCAATTTGATATCCTCCCTCCTCCTCGAGCACCTCCAGCAGGTGTTCTGTCCTCGGGGGTCATGGATACAACCACCTCAGCCCGCCTCACATTGCGGCGCAAAAGTGTCTCTGGGGGTCGTTTAACCAACACTGGGGGTCACCCGGTTGTCCCTATACTCCAAATCACGACAGGGGGAACATGTATCGCCGATAGAAACTGAGTCAACGCAGAGTTCTGGTTCGAATCTCATTCATGTTCCAAGCAATTCTGGACAATACAATGCATTATTAGCACACATATTTGTATGATCTGTAATCAAACAAGCGCATGCACAAAACTGGCCGAGAGGAACGGACATATGTCCATATTTAGGCAGCTTCTGAGTAGATTTCATTGGTCACAAGTTACCTCTGAGTAGAAATCTCTGGAATGCACCAGCCCGTAAACTTTTTGTAGTTGATTTCCAGTAAAACGAAACTAAGGAAGGGAGATGTATAACCAAATTCCACATCCTGGGGAAAACTGAGAACAAGATGTTTACATCCTGGACTGCAACCATCTTAAATGCTTCTTCATATTTGCTGTATCATTTCCGCACAAAATGGAATCTGCTCAAGCTGAATCACCTTATTAAGGAGAAAAAGCTGGGTATTTCATAGTTATCGATGCATCACAATATTAGTTCAAATCTCTTACCTTCACAGTTTATTTTTATCTGTCCACATATGAGTTTAATGAATGATCCTCATTTCCATTTGGCACCATATTTAAACCAAGGTGATGTTAAGTATGTATGCCTGAAAGAAGCGGATAGTATTCCCGAAGGAACGCCATTTGCCTGCACCTTTTATGCTACAATAAAACCAACTTTAAATCAAATAGTGGGTTTTTCTTTCCTTTTCTTCCATTCCTGCTGAGCGCTAAGGGACCTCTTTGAATTCTCTTGCTAACTTTTGCATTTGATTTCCCCCGTTTGAGAAGCAGCAATGTGTTATAGATATACAGAAATCTCATTCACATGCTACAGAAAATCCACCCAAAGCCCCCATCAACCTGCATTTTAATTTTTAACCCCTTTAGCTTGCAGCAATTTTCCGATTTTTACTTTTTTTTTCCTCCCCATAAACCAAGAACAGAATGTATTAGATTCCATTTATATAGACACATGAGGGCTTGTTTTCTTTTTCTCGTGGGACAAGATGTACTTTTTAATGGTGCCATTGACCATATCATACAATGTACAGGGAAACCCAAAAAAGTCTGGGGAGGAACATGAAAAAAACACAATTGTGACATTTTTGCGCGGGTCTTGCTTTTATACCCTGTCGGTATAAATGATAAGTGATACAGTAGGTCAGTATGATTTCCATGATTTCCACCAAATTTGTAGAATTTTCGGTATGTTTTAGTATGTTGAAAAAAAGCTTTCTCTTTTTTTCTTAATTTGCACCAATACAATTTTCATTTTTTAATTTACGGACCTGAGGGAGGGCTCTTTTTTGTGGCGGAAGTGTAGATTTTATTGAGACCATTTGGAGACACAGGCAAATATTTAATGTGTTTGGATTTTTTTTTTCTTCTACAGTGTTCACCGACAATACCCTTTTTCACCGAAAAGAAGACACCCCGCGAAAAATATGACATACTCTGCAATTTTCTATGCAGTTCAGAGATTGGCTCTTATGCTGATGTTTGTGATGAAATCAGCACAGTATATTAATACAACTTGAATGTATTGGTTCAACAATAAATGTGAATTAATGTTCAAAGGAAAAAAAAAACATCCCTAGAAATAAGTGTTAGCTCGTCTTTAGGTGCAAAACATTAATTATAAGAAGACTGTCTTATTTTCGGGGAACCGGGGTTAGGATGAATGTTAATAATATTAAATATATCCGGAACGTTTACAAACATGGTATCCCTTATTATTCTTTTTTTTAATGGTAAATAGGCAAAATAGGGAGGTTTTGAAAATATTTTTTTTTTTTTACATTAACATTGTCTCCCTAGAGCACTTGAACATTAAATCGCTTTTCCTTTATGCGGCATTCAATTCATTATACCCCACCTATGGCAGGGTGTAACAGATATACAAACATAGCAGGTAAGGCAAACAGAGACATCAATAGACTGTGGCGATATCTTTTAAACGTTTAGACGCTGTGATCCTCTTCGCAGTGGCATTTAAATAGTTTTCCTAGGAGGTGAGTGGAGAGATGGAGGGGGGCACCATTTGTCCTATTTGCCTTGAGTGCCAAAATGCCTTGTCTCAGCCCTGCATTTAAAAAAAATTCTCTATCTGAATATTTTACAAACTTACATAAACAAGATCCTTACCAAGGGCAATATGTATGATTTGAATCTGAACCTGAACCTGAATCTATGAACCTGTTCATAGATTTAGCACTTTCTAGCTACAAAGCGACAATTCAGGCTCAGGTAAACCACTTTTAAATTGATCTACCTGTTCTATCAGTAATGCATCTGGATTTGCCATACTAAAGACATAAATGCGTAGACTACTACGATTGTAGTACGACACACCTCCAGAATGCCCCCGAATCTCAGGCGCTGCATAATGCACCTAATTTTGGAGTGCCCCTGCTCATACATTGAGCGCACAGGGCTGCGCCAGCTTTTGGGCTGATAGGACGCCAGATAACTGACGCAGCCCCATACATACATGCTGCCCCAAGTGTTTCTACTATCATTAACAGATCTAGTTCTATGCAAACGTGGAGAAAGAATATTGGGATGAAATTACAACCCTCATTTAAGATATTCCTTAAAGGTGTTTTCTCAGTACAGGCTTTGGCAGACTTGAGCTTTTTCTATGTCTCTTACAGCTTCAAATCCAGGGGTGTATTTCTCCTCCCAGTAGGTGTGTCTTCCCTCACTGAAGACTGGCGACATAATCATTCTGTGTGTTATACTAAATGATTATACTATTCTGTGTGTGTGCTATACCAAATTATTTAGTTAATACAAACCAATTGCAATAGTGTTTATTTTTACCATCCCCATCATTACAGATATGATCTTTGTAGTGAAAAAAAACCCATTTAATGTACCATCTACATGATACATGAACATGTTCAAAGTTGTTCTGAATGAACATGTTCTAAGTTTTTAGAAACACCAGCGGTGTCAAAAAACGTCCGGTGGAAAATCAGTGCAGTGTGGACTACTGCAGGATTTTCTATTTAGATCAATGTAAAAGGTTGACAGTCACTTTACAGATGGTTTTCAAATCCGAAAACCAACTGAAACCTTTGCCGTGGGGACGAGCCCTAAATAATAACTGGTGCAATAAAAAATGGACAAACAAGTTAAATTAGCCCATGTTTTTATCAAGAAAGTCCAGGGGAAAAAGTGAACACAGACCTGCACGTAAGGTTTAATTAACTGGAAAAAACTTAAACTAAAGAACTAAAAATATGGTGGGACTATAACACCTTAAAGAAATAAGTGGAGAAAGCTATTATACCAAGAAGTCTCAGAATAAAAAAGATACCTTGTTTCCAATATACTGAAGATTTTCTAACTGAATGGAACCAAATCCTCGCAGATTGCTTTTTGTCATTGATGAATTTGAAAAGCAAAAAGGAGAACCGCAAAGTGAGATTTTCAGATGTGGAGACAACGGACACTTAATGATACAGATACTGACAGCTCAAATAGCGAAGCACCACAACCAAGAAAAAGCATTCGACATGAACAACTAACAGCAGGAAATAACAATAACAAAAATTCAAAAAATGACTCAAGAGAGGTGGACGCAAGAACAAAAAAATCAAGAAAGAAAAAAACATAAATTCCAACTCTCAGGACAATGTCATAGTACTGACACCAACAATTTTAAGTGAACCCTAACCAGAAATCCTAAACAAAGGGCTCAATTTCTCACCATCGAGCAGTTTCAATATGTATGAAGTTATGATGGACAGAAATAAGTTTTCAAGATTACCAACAATAAATAATTTTCAACAAGGAAAAGAGGAACAATGAGATTTTTCAGAACAAGAAGAGAATTTAGAAAAACACGAAGAACAGGGAGAAAATGAGTATAGAAATAAGACGCTTCAAGAACAATTAACCCTTCTTTCCCTACAGGAACTGCAAGAAGAGGGAGATGATAAAATAGAGGGTGTAGAGAACAGGGAACATAAAAACATACCCAACCCACATTTTTTACCTTTAACATCTAGGGTACCCATTTTAAACATGTTTCATATTATTATAGAAAGAGAATTGAAAAATGTCTATAAAACTTTAACATCTAGAAACTATAGAAAAAATCTAACATGTCTAAGTTACAACAACAAGCTTTGAAACTATTGAGCACAGATAAAAGTGTAGTGGTAAAAAAGGTGGATAAAGGGGGAGAAGTGATGGTGATGGACTCTGGGCTCTATGAGAGACAGGTACTAACCATTTTGGAAGATATAGTCACTTACAGGGAACTACCTGAAAATCCCACAGATATTTCTTCTAGAATTGGAAAAACTCCTGAATGAAGGAATACAAATGGATGCTATACCTTACAAAGGAAAAGAATATTTATTGCCAAAAAATCCAGTAACTGCAATTTTATGGTGTTCCAAAAACACAGAAAAATACATTTCCACCTTGCCTAAGACCTATTTTATGTGATAAAGGGTCATTTGGAGAGCAACCTAGTGTATGGGTGGATATGTTTTTGCAGCCACTGGTAAAAAGAACTCCTGGATACCTGCGGGACATTATATTTGTCCTCCAGGCATTCAGGGACTTTGAGTGGCAAAAACACTACAGATGGGTTACATGCGATGTAAAAGGATTGTATTCCTGTATAGCACATCATTGAGCCCCTTTAAGGGGATTTTAGTACATTTTGCATACACAGCAGTTACAAAAATAAGTTACAGTTGTTCTTACTGATGGCCATACAATTTCTGCTCAAGCATAATTATGTTTGATAAGAAATATTATCTTCAGTTAGTAGGAGCATCCAAGGGGGCGACCTTCTCACCATCCCTGGGAAAATTTTATGGTGGAATCTAAAACATTTTTCATGTACAAATCGGGTTTGAAAAACAATTAATGGGTTTAGGACGGTACATTGTTGACTGTTTGATAGTGTTGGCATTAATTTTCGACAAGTTGAAACGGGAAGGTTTTTTATGGGATCGAAATTTTTTGATCATGCGATAATAAGGTAAAATCGTGCCATCTATTAAGATCGCGCCCCTTTTCAGCGCTTCCCGTAAACTTGGCGGCCGCAAATCAGATTACAGAATAAACAGGGTGAGATGGTGTTTTTGACGCATGACTGGGTTGTATGGGTTGCGATTTGGGTGGAAAAATCACATGAAACCTCGTTTACATAGAACACGTTTCCTGTTAAAACCTCATGTCTCTCAGCGTCTCAAGGAGTGGACGGCGCTTGCCTGTGGGGCCCAAAAACTCAGGGGGAAATTATTCTATTTCGCACAAAAAACCTTACTATTAGGTATCCCTTTCAATTTTGTTTGATTAGAGATTGGAAAATTTTTTTGTAGTTAGATAGAGAATTTTTTAAAAGCACTACCCCTGTAAACACAGGGGGGGCAGGGGGGGGCCCCGCGGGGGGAACACAAAAACTGTATAAAGAACAGTGGTAAAGTTCACCAAGACTTAGTGTGACATTGCATGCAAATCTTTTTTATTAACACTTCTATTTAAATATTTCCTGGATATTGGCAGCCTAACTTTTAAATTTGGATACACATATTTTTAGTAACTGCAGGTCCCCTGTGTTAGGTGCAAAACTCCACTTTTTTTT
>JAODAL010035413.1:0-42976 GCA_025379985.1 Phyllomedusa bahiana | reverse complement strand
TACGCCACGCTGCGGTGGTCCAGTGGATCCACCTCCAGACCGTTACAGACTGCAGCCAACATTTTGCAATTTACAAATCGTACATGTGATTAAATAAATTATGTTGTGTGTGTTACAGTTTATACATGAGAAGATTTAAAATGTCTTTCCTGTAACAGTGGAGGAAAATTCTTTAGTCTCTTGCATATATTTACAGGTAATGCATCTTTGATGGCCACATTGGTACGATCCTTTAGTTGACAACCATGTATTTTGTTTTTCATTGTTAGATAAAAATAGACTCGAGGATAAGAAAGTTTCCTAGTGTAGGGTCACATCTCGGCACAAATCTGAATTTATCTTTGTCCTGGGTAACCTACATCTGTTCAAGTCTTCCTGTACCTCCCTTGTACAATTCAGAGGAATATTTGTATCAGCTATTTTGTACATGCAAGTTTTTTAGTAGTTTAATTCTAGAAAACACATTTTTAAAATAGGATGGAATCCGACCACCTCTTTGTTTCTCTTTTTTTTAATTGTATTAAATGGGTTGTCTTACTACAGGGATTGCTAGCTATTAGTGTTGAGCGATTATTATCGACAAAGTTGAAATCGGCACGGTTTTTATGTTGATCGGAATTTTTCGATCACGCGATAATTTAGGTGAAAATCTGCGCATAATCTATTAATATTGCCCCATTTTCGGCGTTTCCTGTCATTTTGGCGGCCAGCAATCAGCTTAGAGAATAGAGCAGGGTGAGCTGGGTTTGCAATGTCATGACTGTGATGGGTATGGTTGTGATTGGCTGGAAAAATCACATGACCTCTTTTTTACATAGAACGGGCCCTTCCTGTTCAGCATCAGTGTTGTCTGTGTCTCATAAGAGCAGGACGTTGGGGAATAGGTCTCTCTCAATACAGCTCAGCGAAACAGTTTCTTTGTTCACAAAGACAACTATGCTTTTAGCTGTGAACATTAGAGCTTAGGTAGTTTAGAGGATTTCAGTTTTAGTTACTTAGGCGAAAATTTGGGAAAGGAACATCTAGCGCTGTACAACCGCGGGGGGGGGGGGGGGGGGGTGGGTGGGGCAAAACACGACAGACAGGCTGGCAGGCAGCAGGCTTTTGAAAGGAGAGTGGATATTGTGCCCAGACTCTGCTTTGACCCTGCATAGAAAATGGGTTTTTATTAACAGTTTTTGGCCAGTTTTTGGTGAAAATTAGCTTGTTTTTTTGGGGCAGCCTGTACTTATATTAGGATACAGATATTTTCTAGTAACTGCAGGTATATTTGATAGGTGCAAAACTCACCTTTCATTATCTGTACACAATTTAATTAGGTTTTTTTCACTTTGGCGCAGCTCATTTTTGTTCAAAGCCCTCTTGTACTTACAAATTGGATACGGGACCTTTTCTAGTCACTGCAGGTGTATTTATAGGTGCAAAAACCACGTTTTATTATCCGTACACAAATTTAATTAGGTTTTGTTCACTTTGGCGCAGGCCATTTTTGTTAAAAAACCATCTTGTACCTATATTACCATACAAAAATTTGCTAGTTATTGGTGTTGTGTTTCATAGGTGCAAAAACCACCTATTATTATCAGTACACAATTTAATTACGTGTTTTTACTTTGGCGCAGCTTGTTTTTTAAAGACCCACTTTGTACTTACAATAGGATACAGAACTTTTCTAGTCACCGCAGGTGTATTTACTGGTACAAAAACCACGTTTTTATTATCCGTACACAATTTAATTAGGTTTTGTTCACTTTGGCGCAGGCCATTTTTGTTAAAAGACCCATCTTTTGCACAATTTACATTTCCCGGTTAATTAAGCGTGTTTGCTGTTGTGGGCATTAAAATAAACCATCTTTTTCAAAGGCAGAAAAAAGACATTTTTCCTGTAGCATAATTTCATAACATGAAGGTTAATTACAAGTTTTTTTCTTGTTGTGTAGCGTAAATATACACGCCATTGTAACACCCACAAAGGCTGGTAGTTTTTTTTTTTTTGCTCAATTCTTTGGCGCAATTTACATCCAGGGGTTAATTAAGAGTTGTTCTGCTGCTGTGGTCACTAAAAGAAACGTTCTTTTTCACCGGCAAAAAATACATTTTTCCTGTAGCATAATTCATAACTGAAGGTCAATTACAAGTTTTTCTCTTGTTGTGTAGCGTAAAATACACGCCATTGTAACACACTACAAAGCTGGAATTTTTAGGTTGCTCGATTCTTTTGCGCAATTTACATCCAAGGGTTAACTAAGTATTTTTCTGCAGTTGTACTCAGTAAAAGAAAACTTTGTTTTTCACCGCCACAGAAGAAATTCTGTAGCATAATTCATATCCGATGGTTAATTAAGCCTGTTTGTGCTTTTATATTCAGTAAAATACACAGAGTTTTTAAATGGCACATACAAATCAATTTCTCCTGTCCATTTGTGGAGCGCAATTTATATCCAAGGGTTACCCAAGCTTCTTAGTGGGTTCATTTGGAGTCAAATACAGGGTGTGTATTTATCATATACAGATATCTTCATCAAACAGTGTCTGTACATTTTAGAACAAACATTATGTCAGACAGAGAAGTGGCAGGCTCTTCACCTGTGAGTGGCAGAGGCACAAACATTCCTGGAGCAGGTCGCAGCACAGCAAGTGGACGTCGCAGCAGGGGTCACTCGGTGAGGCCACAACTGCCGCTGTCATCTAGCGGCCGTGTGTTGACCATCAACCCAAGGGATCTTGATTGGTTGACTAGGTCATCCACTTCCTCCCAGATGACATATGACAACCCCAACCAAGAGTCGGTGGGATTTTCAGACACAACCCTTAGTTGGCATGGCCCGGGAGCGGGTCAGCGGCCCTCACCTGTCCTCAACCCGCCTCTGTCCATCCGGTTTTCCCTAGCCAGAGATCTACTATGTGGTCTGGGCCAGCGCCACTATTTAGCGAAGATGAACAATTTGAGAGAGGGCAGTCAGCAGCTACTTGGCAGCGAAGAAATGGGGCCAATAATCCCCTGCTTCTTGCAGTAGCGGCAAAGTATAGATGTGGAGAGTGGCATGGGAGGTCATGTTGTGAGGGGTCAGCCTCTGCATACCAAGACCGGTGATGAGGACAGCAGTGACGATGAAACACAAATAGATGATGATGTAGCCGACCGCACTTGGGAGCCGGGTGAAGCAAGTGCTTAATCATCGTCAGGAGATGAGGGCGTCAGCTTGCGCGTCAGGCAGCGGCAAAGCCAGCAAGTGGGTTGTGTGGCCGTGAGTCAGCAGGGTCGCAGCAGTTTGAGGTCGGGCGCCAACCCACGGGGTAGAAAACCCGCCTGATTCCAAAAAGAAGGGGCACGGGGGCTCAGGAAAAGCGGCGGAGTAGTCACTTGTGGAGCAAGCTTTGGCGTAAAATCACAACCCCCCCGGTGGGCAGTTCTTTGCAAAGAAACGGAGGAGTCGAAAAAGGGGTATATTTATAATCTTTTGGGCAAAAAGTGAAGCGTGGCCAGGGAGCTAACTTGGACCAGGGCCCTGCCTCAACATATCAGCGTCACCATCCGGGGGGCCCGGGGAGAAACGTGGCTCGATGTGGTGGTCCTCCTGCCCCGCAGCGGCAGGGGCACGCATGCCACTGCACCATCAAGGGCTCCACCACCTTTTTGCAAAAGGGGAGCTGTTTCTCATTGCCATAAAATTCCCGGTCCAGATGCCCCTGCCCCTCGCACTCATGGCCCCAGCAGTCTTTCAGGAGGCATTGAAAAACAAAATATGCGCCCAAACCCATCCTAAGGGTGCAGCGCTGACCATGCTCCTGTCCAAGTTTTTAACCAAGTCCCCCCCTTTCCAAATGGTGGATCGCACCTTTCGAGAACAAAATGCTTGGCCAGCCGAGATGGGGTTCCAACCGAATTTTTTTTTTCCCAAAAAGGCAGTAACAGCACTTCATAAAATGTGAACAGAAAGTGGCCAGCCCTTTGAGCTACGGTTTTGTTCCAAGGTCCCGGGGGAGCGCGGACGTTGGAGCTGAAAACTGGGTCAGGGCTATACATGTCCTTTCCCGCCCATTCTGAATGTCTCCCTCCCAGGCACAACAACAACTTGGACAGGGACGCCGCTTTTCCCCCACGTTGTCAAACTGCGGCTCCTGCGCCAATGCCGCCTCTCCTCTTTTCCCCCACCCCCATCTCCGCCTCCCCAATATGCCCCCAAAAAAAATGTGTAGGGCACAGCGGTGCCACGCAGTTCTACACCTGGCTTGCCTCCGGGAAAAAAGCACAAGGGAGGAACTGCTCCGAAACATCAGCACCCAGGGGGGGATGGTTCCAAGCACCCTGCATGACGCACTGTTCAATCTGGTTGTGAAAGGTTCCTTTAATCTTCCACCCCTTTCAAAGACTCTGAAAAAAGGCCAGGGAAAAGTGCAGCACTTCATCCATTTCCTCCCAAACCAGCAGTATGGCCCCCCCAAAACCCCTCTGATAGCGATGTTTCCCCCCTTGGAATTCCAGCCTGACATGTTTTTGGGCCGATTGTATGAACAGAGAAAGCCCATTAACATTTTTGATGATCCAGGGGACGGGGTACTCCAGTTTAACTTTGATCAGCCATGGCAGCTCATGCATGACACCTCCCCTTTTTTTGAGGGCCCTTCGAGGAGGCCAGTTATTTGTCATCACCAGGACTCGGGAGAATAACGTCATTCCACGCTTCATGCCCTGGAACAAGATGCTAAAAAAAATCTGTCTGGGCAGGGACTGGAGACGTGGCGACTACATCTCGCGGCCACATGAGTCCGGTGGAGACTGAAATGGAGGAGGAGGAGGGGGACAATTGGAGCAGAAGTATTGTCTGGTTGAAATGATGGATTTTCTAACCCAGGGGGACAAGAGGGGAGGAGCGGGAGCAGCTGGAGGGGGTAGTTTGGAATGAGGAAGACGAGCAGATGACCCCAAGTAACCGTGGCAGTATACGGGGAGATGGAGGAAAGGGAGCCCCTCGGAGTTACTTGTGCAAAATGGCCCGAAGCATGCTGATTTGCCTGGCTAGTGACAGCCGAATTAGTCAGATCCGGCAGGGGGATGACTTTGGCTCTCCACCCTTATTGGACCTTCGCTACGGTCCAAAATGGGAGCCTTTTTCCCCACTGCTGAGAGGGAGGACAAACTCAAATACTATAGGGAAATCCTCCGTATCAGTTGGCCTCTGCCTATGTCGGCATTGTCCCCCTCTTACAGGTCTGACCGGGGGGTTCTTCAGCGCTCACGTACTACTCCCGCGGCTGCTGGGGAAGGTGGGGGGGTAGGGACCAGTACCAAGCTCCCATCAAGCAGCAACCAAAGTCTGGAGTTCACTGATGAGCAGCTTCCTTCACCCGCCTAGTGAGGAGGGCAGTCGCCACAGCAGCAGCGGCAGGACCTTGAGCAGACCCTGAACCAACAGGTGGTGGCCTACTTGGTCACACTCTGCCACCCCAGTTAGAAGTTTCCGCTGGACTACGGGGCAGCCAAACTGGATGTGTGGCCGCAATTTGCCGAGTTTGCAGTGGAGAAGCTGTCCTGCCCGGCCAGTAGTGTGGCATCAGAGCAGGTGTTCAGTGCGGGGGGGGGCCATCGCTACCCCAAGGAGAACCCGCTTGTCCACGGGAAATGTGGAACGACTGACCTTTATCAAGATGAATTAGGCGTGGATCGGCCAGGATTTCCACACACCAATGCCTTAGGCGTCAGAATACATCAGCCATGACACCTCACCCAAACTGTGAGAAATTATTCTGGGTTCAAACTACCTGCCTCAGCCACTATTCTGATGCCGCCACCCGCCTGTGAAATTTCCACAATTCTGCCACCAACCATCTTTACCAGGACTGGTATTGCCACCCACCCTCCACACTCTGTCATTGTGCCACTTTATGACCCATGCATGCTGCTGCTTTCTGGTTTCCGTGACAATCCACACTGTGTCATTTTGCCACTCTCTGGCCTCATGCTGTTGCTCCTGCCGCCGTCACCTCCACTCTCTGTCATTGTCCACTCTGGCCTACTACATTTTTGCCACCTCCAGAATGTCATTGTGCCCCTGTCTGACCTCATACTGCTGCTGCCGTGCCTCCACACTGGTAGTCCCCTTGTGCCACTCCTTGCGTGGCCCTACTTCCCTGTTTTTTTGCCACCTCCAGAAAGTCATTGTGCCACTGTCTGACCTCATGCTACTGCTGCTGTTGATGCCGTAAACCCCACACTCTGTTTTTGTGCTCTTTTGCTACTCTTTTTTTGCCACCTCCAAATTTTTGTGCCACTGTCGCCCTCATCGTGTGGCTGCCCGTCACCCCCTCGCCCTAAGTTGCCACCGAGCCTAGCTAGTTATTTTCCACGGCGCTGCAGACTTTATGGGCTACTTCCCCTCTTCTTTTTTTTTGATCATTTTGCCCTTTTAAAATCCCAGGAAATTTTTATAGTGAAGCGATTCTAAGAGGGCGGCAGTCTTTGGGATATAAAACCAACTTTTATAAAGAAAAAACCCAAGCCCCTCTGCATTTTTTAAAATGGAAAACGTTATGCCCCTGCAGCTCTGTGCCCTGGAAAAAGTTTTTTTTTAACGTGTTCGTCCTGAATAATGGGGCCCCGAATTTAATTTTGTCGGAAATTCGGCGAAGGGCTGAATAAAAATTTTTTGGGGAAATTCCCCACCCTTAATTACCATAAAAAATTTGCTGTAATTGTTTGTATTTATAGGTGCAAAAACCCCCTATTATTCAGTAACAATTTTTAGGTTTTTTTCCTTGGCGCAGCCCAGTTTTTTTAAAGCCCCATCTTTACTTTTTTAATACAGAAATTTGCTAAAAATTGCGGGTGTATTTCATGGTGCAAAAACCCCCCTTTTTTTTATCCTTAAATTTAAATTGGTTTTTTTTTTTTATTTTGGGGTGGGGCCCCATTTTTGTTATAGACCACCTTGTATTAAATTTTTAATACAAAAATTTTTGTATGTTGGTGTTTTTACTGTGGTGATTTTTGGGCAAAAACACCTTTTCTTATCTGTAAAATTTTTAAATAGCGTATTGCAGTGGGGGGCCCTATTTTTTTTAAAATACCCCGTTTTAGGGGAAAAGTGATAGGTTTTTCAAGCAACTGTTCTCGTTTGCTTTGCTGCAAAACACAAAAATTCTCATCCGGTAACTCTGAATAATTTTTTTGCGTCGTAAATCTCATTTTGGGCGCAGTCGCACTTGTTGATGTTGTTGAACACTATAAATTCCTAGCCCTATGGGCTTGTAACCCCGGGGAGGGAAGGAAGAACACTGTTGATTTTTTTTACGGTTTTTCCCCCCAGACGCTTTTCCAGGTATTCGCTAAAAACTTTTTTCGTTTTAATTTTAGCTGTAGGAAATTAGAGGTTTTAAGAAAACTGTATTTGCCATTTTTAAAATGAGATTGAAAATCTTCCATTTTTTTAAAATTTTTTATCTTTCTAAACGGGAGCGAAAGAGTGGTAATGAGCAAAAGGGGGGTGTGGGACAGATGGTGAGGTAAGAGAAGGCCCTTCAGTGCGGTGACAACAGCATGCCGCATGTCTTTTGCGGGACCTGGGCTGTCATCAGGGGTCGGGGGCCTGTAATTCGAAAGAACAGCTCACCAATTTTTCTTCAGGGGTTAAGAAATTTGACCCAGCAGTTTACCTCCTCGTCCTCCATCACCCAAAATGTCGTCATCAGCATCATCAGCATCCTCCAACATAAGTGAAGGCACCCAAAATGCAACTCGTGACCCACCATGGGGAAACCCATTTTAAAAAACCTTTTTGATGACAAAATGGGGTTTGGGGGCGAAGGCTGATAAAAGATAAAGGGGCCCCAAAAGGGAGTTTTGTCTCTTGACCCCCAGTTACTGATCCCAAAAGGGGAGGAGAAGAAGCCGGTAAATTGGAAAAAATCCCAGGGGGGTCGGCAACTTTTTGCATGCCATTGTTGTACCCCCGCAGCTCCTATGCGAATGTCGGACGACCAAGTACCGTTTTAGATGAGATGACATTGCGGATCCAACGTGGGGTTTCGAGAATTGTTGCGACGCTTCACCAGGAAAGGGGAAACAGGGTATGTAAAGTACTTGCCCCCTCAAAAGGGAGAGGGCGGTGCGGGAAAAGTGCGGAAGTTCCGCCAGCCACGATGAGGGGAAAACCCCGCCCCGCTTATCCCCGGCAAAAAGGTCCGGACCTCTCAAGCCTGGGCCCCTTTTTTGAGCAAGTTCTATTTTACCCGGGAGTATATGCCCTCTTTGCCATAAACCATCAGAAAGGCAAAATCTTAGGTGTTTAACCACCCCCAACATGTTGTCACATGCAGCGAAAGCATGATTGAAAAGGGGGCAACATTTGGCCCAAAAAGGCCCAAAACCCATGCCCCTTCCAACCACTGTCAACCCTCGTCTCCGCCCCCTCTCCCCCGCCACCCCCCAAGGTTTCCCCAGCTTCCCTTCTCTCAGAGTCTGATCAGGGTCAGCCCCCGGTTACTCCCCCCTCGCCCGAATACCACCAGCAACCAGGACCCTTCCTACCCTTTCTTTCCCCCATTTGAGACCTGCCACCGTCAGCGGGCCCGTCTAGCAGCCAGCCCTTCGTTTTCCAGGTTTTGGGGGCAGAAAAACACTTTAACCCCAAAAAATCCCCCAAACCAAAAGTGAAAGTGGCTTGCCCCGGTTTTGGCCTGGGAAATGTTGCCTTTCCGCGGTGGAACAGATGGGTTCCGCCACGTCATGACCCTTTCCCCACCCCCCAAAACCAGATGCCGAGAGGGGATTTTTTTTGCCCAAAAAGCCCTCCCCGCCCCGGCCGCAGTGTCATCTAAAATTTTAAGGGTTGTCGATCTGTTTGGAAAGTCCATTGACCCCCAGACACTGGGCCCAGAAAACACGGTCAAGGCTGCTTATCCCTTTTGGGCGTCACGGGGGAGTGGGGGATTTTCTTGTGGTGACGGGCTTCAGGGTCGGCGCACGCTCTTTAAAAACCCCAGGGATGGGCAGGGTTCTTTCCCCCCAAGTCCTGGTGGCATATGTGCCCCCGAGAAACCGGGCCGGTGAATTAATCTGTCTTTGGGACCCTCCACACCAGGTAGGACGGGAACTCTCCGAACGAACTGAGCGCTGGTGGGGGGCAAGAACCTTTTGCCAGGGGGTGTGGAAACGGTCGAAACTGCTGGGCCCCTTAAAATCGGTAGGTGGAGCACATCCCTTGCCTGGCAATGTCATGACCCGTCGTCCCGAAATTTTTTAAAGCGCTAAACCGGGGGGTGGGTGCCTGCTGAGGGAAAGGGTCGAGGTCTGAGTTCACCTTCCCCCCGTTCGCACCCGCTTGTCCGCCCGGCTGCGTTGAGATCAGCTCGGCCCCCCCGTCAAGTCCATTTATGACTGGCAATACGCTGGGGTTCCCCCCCTCCAATGCTCGCTTGTGGCAGCACGCAAAACCCTTAAAGCATCAAGTACAATGGGCCCGACAACAGCAGTGGGATTCGGGGGGTTGACCACCCAGATTGGGGCAGGGGAAAATTTGACCACCCTTTCCCCTTTTGAAGGAGCCACCAAAAAAAGGGAGTGCAGACAAAACCCCTTTTCAGATGAGCATTGGTTTATTTGTTTGGAAAGACGTTGACACTTGAAAAATCAGATCCCACCACGAGGAGGAGGGACGGGAAAAGTTGCACACGGAGCCTTTCTTCCGTCGAAACCCCAAGGCCCGACAGTTTCTCAATTTTAAGGTTTCATTAGGCAGTGGGTTTGGGGGCCAGGGTGTGCAAAAGGGGCGCCTCAGCTCTCAGGGGGCTATCTGAGGAAGTCGGGCGTGTTTAAGCTGTGCCGGAGGAGGAAGGGAGGAGGAGAAGGGGGATTTTCCCGGACACCGGTTTCCGACGTCCCGCCTTGGGGAAAAAGGGGTTTGGGGGCAATTTTAGGCAGAGGGGAAGATGAGGAGACATTTTCTAGTCCCCCCAACCCCAAAGGTTTTAAAATCGGGTCCCTCCTTTCCCGAGTCTTGGGTGCTCCTTTCCTCCAAAAATGATCCGCATTAAGGTCATCAAATGAACAAAAAGTTTCTGGGTGGCCACCCCTGGAACCCCGTACAAAACAAAATAACACTTCCCTTTCCCCCAAACCCAAATAGAGAGAAAAAGCAGGAAATGGAGACCCTTTCTCATTGAAAACTGGAGAATCTGTTTCGTCTGCTTCAAGTTCTTAAAAATCACAGTGGAACAACGTCAGGCGTGACAGCAGAAAAGGGGCAATGCCGTTGTGGCAGCGAGCAGGAAAGTGGCAGAACCCCAAGGGTGACCCGGGGCCAATTTTTAAATTTTTACCCCCTCACCAACGAAATTAAAATTCAGGGGCACCCCTACAAACACAGAGCCCCAACTTAAGATAAATGCTTCGGGGGTTTTAAAGTAAATTTTGCAATATTTTGTCCAATAACATTGTCCAAACCCTTTTCCTGTTTCTGACAGCAAAAATCACCCGAGCCACCTTGAAAATTTGGGTGAAGAAAAAAATGCTGTTAAAAACCACATTTTTTAGAATAGGACCTGTAGAAATAGCTTCTTTCACAGCAACAGGGCCCAAAAAAAATTTAAAAAAAAGACCCTTAGCTACTTTTGGGACAATTGTGAAGAACAAATTTCTTTTAAAAAACCACTTTTTTTTTATAAAAGGAAACCTGTAGTATTGCTGCATTTCAAAGCAGCTTGCCCCAAAAAAAATTATAAAAAAAACTTCTCACCACTTTTAAAAATTGTGAGGGAAAATCCCCCCAAAAAGAAGCCACATTTCTGTTCCAAAGGGACCTGATTATACCCAAAGGGGCGTTGCAAGGGTCCAAAAAACACCCGGGGGCTGGGGCCCCTTGTTTTTTCCCGGGTAGGGTTTGGGTTCACACAACTTTTTTTTTCGCCCCCTAAATTGTGAACTGCGGATTTTTTTTTTACAGAAAAAAACCCTTTCCCTTTTCCTGTCACAAATTTTTTCTGCACACCCCAAACACAGTTTCCCCCCCATCTCCTAAAGCATCACTGTAAAAAAAAAAAATCACCAATGAAAAAATTTTACTTTTCAAATTTCTCACCTCATATGACAATACCCCAAAACATCACCAAAAAAATCCACCAATACAGGGAGAAAATTTCTCCCAGAAAAGGGTTTTTTGTAAATAAAACCCCCCAAAAAAAAACCAAGACCCCAAACTTTACTATTTAAGGGCCAAATAATCCTCCCAACCCTGACCGAACGCAACCCCCAAAATTGACTAAACCACGCACACAGGCCCCCAGAGACCTATATTACCGCCCCTACAGGAAACCCGATAGTGGTAGATACTAAAGGGAGGGTCTGCAGACATATAAGTTTATTTTCACGGGAGTTACATTTAAATGACTTTACCGGAAATTTTTTTCTGATCACAACGTTCACTTTCCCTTTTCTTCTCCATCCGGTTCACACCTTTATGGGTGGGTTTCTCCCCCGGGCAAGACTCGTTCCCCGAGGGTTTGGACACAAATATTTTTAGAAACCCACATTTCCAGCAACTCCTTTTTTATAGGGATAGCAGTCCCCTCAATTAGGATATGGGGGGACTGAAACAGTATATGGGGGGCCACAGGGATATAAAAAGGGGCCACAGGCAGATATATAGGGGCCCCAGGCAGGTATAATGGGCCACAGGGATTATATAGGGCCAAAGGCAGTATATGGGGCCCCAGGAATATATAGGGGCAAATGAGGGAAATATATGGGGCCCCAGGCAGTAAAGGGGGGGACTGAGGCATATATAGGGGGCCCCAAAAGTAAAAAATAGGGGCACTGAAAGGGAATATAGGGTTTACGAGGCAGTAATGGGGTCACTGAGGGGAGTATATGGGGGCCACAGGGAGGTAAAATAGGGACACAGGCAGTTAAAATTGGGGCCACAGGCAGGTTTTAAAGGAACAAAGGGATTAAATGGGGGCCCCAAGGCCGGGATATAGGGACACCGGCATTAAAAAGGTGGCCACAGGCCGGTATATAGGTGCACAGGCAGCATAAAGGTTGGGCCCCCGGCAGCCCTATGGTGGCCCCCGGGAGGGGTATGGGGGGGCCCCAGGCAGGGGTAATGGGGGCCACAAAGGGAGGGATAAAGGGGGCCACAGGGAGGGGTAATGGGCCCCAGGCAGGCATTATAGGGGCACAGGCAGCAATGGGCCAAAGAGAAGGATAAAGGGGGCCCCAGGTGCACAATGGGGGCCACAGGCAGGCAATTTTAGGGGGGACAGACAGGGATATGGGGGGGCCCCGGCAGTATTTTGGGTCCACAGGCAGGCATTATAGGGGCCCGGCAGGGGGTTGGGGCCCCAGGGGGAAAAGGAAAAAAATAAGGGGCCCCAGGCCCGGGGTATGGGGGCCACAGGGAAGGGGGTATGGGGGGCCCCGCAGGGATTTTTAGGGGGACAGGGACCCTTTTGGGGGGACAGGCAGGGATATGGGGCTACGGGGAGTAAAGGGGGCCACAGGCGGGGAAAAGGGGCCCACGGGGCGGGATATAGGTGCACAGGCAGGGATATTAAAGGCCACAGGCAGTATAGGGGGGACCACAGGCAAGGATATGGGGCCAAAAGGCAGGCTTTATAGGGGCACAGGCAGGGATAGGGGGGGCCACGGGCAGGCATTATAGGGGCAACGGGCAGGGAAAAGGGGGGGGCCACGGGGCGGGGATATGGGGGGCCACGGGGAAAGGGGTTAATGGGGGGCCACGGGCAGGCATTAAAAAGGGGCACGGGCCCCCATAAAAAGGGGCACTGGGCAGGAAAAACGCTTAAAAAATTTAAAACATTAATCCCTCACGTTAACTCCCCCGGCGCCCGGCCTGCCCTCTTTCAGCCCGCCCCTCCCCGGCAGCCCTTCGGGCGAACGGCCTATGACGCGCTGTCCCCGAGGAAGGGCAGCGTCGCGATGACATAAAACATCGCGCCCGCTCCGGCTAGGCGCACGGGGCCGGGGTGGGGCCCTAAAGCGCGGGGAGGCCCCGGGCCCGGCCCCGCTGTGCCCCGGACCTAGGGGGGTCCGCCCACTGTCTGGGGGGCAGGGAGCGCTCGCTCTTCCTGCTCCGAAAGAAGCCCGAACTGTGTGGGGGCCCCCCCCCGGACGAAAACCAGCTAAAGGGGCCGGGCCGGTGCTCCGGGGCCCAGCGCGAGGCCTGGGGGCCCGGGGACTCGGGCACGGGGGTTTTTTAAATTCGGGGCCCAAAGCCCCGAATAAAACACCTAGCGGGGCCCCTGATTTTAGGCGGGTTACCTAAACAGCAACTTTAAACCCCAAAAATTTTAAAATTTTACCCCTCGTGTAAAAATTTTTTGTGAAGGAAAAAAACCCATTTGGGAAAGCCAAAATTTCTTTTCCGAGGGCCAAAATTAAATATTTGGGTACTACAGCAACATAACCCCAAAAACCTTTTGACAATGCAAAAAATTCTAAATTTTTAAAGGAGTAAATGGAAATGGTTTTTTCATGAAATTGGTGTTTTTTTTTTTTTTTACAGTCCCCACCCCGAAAAAAACCAACAAAATGATTTTTTGGGAACTGAAAATTTAAAAATTGCGAAAGAAATTATAAATTTAAAAAAAAAAGATTTCAAAAAACCCCTTTTTTTTGGAAGGGGAAATTTGTGAAGTAAAACCGGCAACTATTCGGTGCCCTTGGGAAACGGGGGCCACAACACCCAATCAAGACCCCTGCCTGATTCATCTTGAGGAAAAGCCCCAAACGTTTCCCAAATTTTTTTGGGGGAAAGGGGCCCGGATGCGTTTGTCTGAAATTTGACTCCTCCGCTGTGTAAAGGGCCCCCGCCAGAATGACGTTTGGCGCTGGGCAGGAAAACCACCTCTTTTGGCGTGGCGAGGAGCTGGGGCCAAAAAACGTTTTTGTGAATACCAAGAAGTCGTTGGGTTTCCGGGAAAAACACATCCCAAATAAAACGGTGTTGAGAGGCAGTTAGTCTTTCACCATGATCTTAAGCTGGCTCTGTGTGTTGTAGTTTTCCCTGCATTATAAGCGTTTGCCGCTTGGCTACTTGGAAACTTTTACGGCGGGCCCACGTCGTTTTTAAAGTTTTTTCCCCCGTGACATTTAAAAGAACGGGGAAGCAGCCCAACGATGTTTCCTTTTTGTTAAAACAGAAAGGGTTTCCCCAAATTTTTGCTTTTACTCTCTATTTGGGTGGGGGGGAAAGGGAAAAGGTGCTAAAGTTTTTTTTTTGTCCCGGGGGGATCCAGGAGGGTGGCCACCCAGTAATGTTTTCATTTTGAGGGCCTTAATGCGAGGATCATGTTGGAGGAAATGGGTTCCAAAGGGCACTCATGTGGGGAGTTGGGACCCTTTGTTTTTCCCAAGCCTCGGGTCGGGGGCACTAGCAAACTGATCTTCCTCATTTTCCCCTCCCCCCGCCTTAAATTTCGCCCCAAACCCTTTTTCCCAAAGGCAGAGACTTTGGGGAAACGCGGTTTAAAGGGGAATTTTTTCACCTCCCCCTCCTCTGCTTCCTCCGGAAAACAGCTTCAACCACCCCGGACTTGTCTCAGATGATGCACCCCGAAAAGCGGAGTCCCGCCTTGCCCTACCCCTGGACCCCAAAACCACTGCCTAATGAAAAACCGATGAAATTGTAAAAACTGTCGGGCCTTGTGGATTTGACGGAGAGAAAGGCCCGGGTGCCCGAATCTGTGGTCCTCTCCCCCTTTTCCGTGGGCTGGTTGGCCCTTTTTTTTTCGGGAGTTTTCCAAACGATCGTTCCAAACAAAGACCCCCACAATGCTCATGTAAAAGGGGGCATTGTCCCATGACCATTTTGGTGGCTTTTTTCAAAACTGGAAAAGAAGGGTTTGCAGAGCTCTTTCACCTGCCTCCCCTCCGAAACGCGTTGTCGGCCATGTGGTCATTTTCGAATTGCGAAAGGGGGATTGCGTGCTGCCCCCAATCGCTGGAGAAATGGGGAGGGGGGAATTTCCCAGCGTGTTTCCCCACGTCAACAATGAGACGGTTAAAGGGGAGACCGAGCTGACGTGCAACGCGGGCCAGGGGGGGGAACAAAGGGCGGGGGGGCGAACGGCCCCGAATTTCGAACTGGGGACCCGACCCTTTCCCAGCAGGAAAGTCCACCCCTGGGAAAAAGCCCCTTTAAAAAAAAATTTCGGACAAAAGGGTTTCATGAAAATTGCCGGGCAAGGGATGGGCTCCAGCCTTCACGTTTTAAAAAGGGCACCAGCAGATTTTGACCATTAACGCACACCACCTTCCCTGGCCCCAAGGTTTTTGTCCCCCACCCCAGTGCTGGGGTCTGGGTTGCAGAGAGCCATCCCAGCTCCTGACCGTTGTGGCGGTCTCCAAGACGGGTTTTTAATTTAAAACACGGCCGGGTTTTTTGGGGGCACGTGATCCCAAACCGGAGGCCCTTTGGGGGGAAAAGGGAAACCCCGCCCCAAATCCCTCCGGTTTTGAAGAGCGTTCGCCGACCTTGGGGCCACCGTCACCAACAGAGGACATCCACCCCAGTCCCCCAGGGGAGCTGTCACAGAGATATGGGCCCCCCTTTGGGCCTTTGCTTACAAATTCCTTTGTGTCGGTGGTAAAAAGGAAATTTTTCCCAGACACAAATGCAGAAAAACACACTTAAAAATTTTAGTGGACCGTAGCTGGCCGGGGAAAGGGACGGCTTTTCTGCAAACAAATTTGCCTGCTCAGAAATCTGGTATTGGGGGCGGGGCCAAGGGCCATGACGTGGGGAACCTATCGGGGGTCCACCGGGAGGGGAAAGGCAACTTTTTAAAGGGCCAAAACCCCTGGCAATGCCGACATTCGGGCTTTTGGCTTTGGGAGGGTTTTTGGGTTTTTAAAAGTGTTTTTTTCTCTCCCCAAACCGGGAAAGACAAAGGTTGGGCTAAACTGCCCGCTTTACGGCATGCAGGTCGTCAAACTGGTGGAAGGAGAATGGGTAGGAGGGGTCTCTGGTGGTGCTGGTGGTACTTTTGGGGGGATGGGGAGGCTGAAGCGGAGGGGGGATCCCGATCCTGACTCTGAGAGGGCATGGGGAGTGAGTAAAGCTTTGGGGTGGCGGAAAGGGGGAGGGGGCGGAGAAAAGAGGGGGTGACAGTGGTTGGGGAAACCCGGCAAACCGGGGGGTGGGATTTTTTTGGGGGAAAATGAAACCCCCATTTCAACCTTTATGCATTCGCTGCTTTTGGGCTAGACATGTTGGTGGGGGTTTTAAAAACCTAAGGTTTTTTGCCCTACCCGATGCAAATTTTCCCGGGAAAGGCGGCATTTGCATCGCTGGTGGAAAACGAGGCTTGCCCCGAAAAAGGGGCCCGGCTTTTAGAGGGCCTGGACCTTTTTGAGGCGATAAACGGGGGGAGCGGGGTTTCCCCCTTTATCGTGGCTGGCGGAATTTATCTCAGCGGACTTCTGGGGACCTCCCCCTCCCTTTTTGAGGCAGGAGCCGTACTGGGCATACCCCATCGTCTTCCCCCTGTCCAGTGGGTGAAGCGCTCGCAAGCAAAATCTCGAAAAGACCACGTTGGACCCCCAATGGGGATCATCATCAACAACACAGGTACCCTTTGGCGTCCCACATTCTGCATTTCCCGGAGCTGAGGTCTACAAACAAGAGGGCAATGCAAGGCGTTTCCGGGCCGCCCGGGGTTTTTTGGGAGAAATTTAACCCGGGTTTCCCTTTTCCTCCTCTGATGGCATCAGTAAATGGGTTCAGGCAGACAAAATCATCCTCTTTGGCCCCCTTGATCTTTTTAACATCCCCTTTTGACCCCAACCGCATTTTGCATCAAAGAGGGGCTTCAAAAAAGGATTTTCCACAGTGGGGGGGTTCAAAAGGGTTTACATTTGGGCTGCCTTTGCTTTATGTTGGAGCGATGCTGCGATTTCTGATGAAAAAACCCCCTTCGTGGCCCTGATGGGAGGACGGGAGGGAAAACCCGCGGGGTGGGAGGTTTTCATTAACCCCGAAGAACAGAATTTGGGGACGCTGTTTTGGTTTCTGAGATTTTACAGGGGGCCCTTTACCCAGCGATGCAGGGCCCCGACGGTCCTGCAAACCCATATCCGCTTGGGATGCGTGTTGTCGCCAGCAAAATGGAAGGAGCCCCCTTCTCTCGTACCCCTACCCCCATGTCCTAAACCCCCCTTTCCGCTTACCACCTGCATTTCACTCCATGTTTTAGAAAAGAAAAAAATTTTAAAAAAAGTATGGAAGAGTTTTTTTTACACTCTTTATTTTAAAAAAACGGCAAATCACAAACATTTTAAAAAATCTAATTTTTCCCAACCCGCCAAAATTGGATTAGGAAAAAATGAAATGTTTCTAGCGAATCCTGTGAAATGCGGGGCTGGTGGAAGAGCCCCAAAGACAAAATTTAAAAGGGTTTTTTCCTTCAGTCCCCCGGGATTTACAAAAATGCCCCGTAGGGCTTTGGAAATTTATAGAAATTTTAAAAAAAACTAACATACAAGTGCCTGTCTGCGCCAAATGAGATTCACAGAAACGCAATAAAAAATATTCGAAGTTAAACGGGGTGAGCATTGCGTTTTTTGCAGGCCCCAATGACAAAGGAGAACAGTTGATAGGAAAAAATTTTTTTTTCAAGAATTATCTAAAACATTTGGTATTTTAAAAAAAAATACGGCCGCAACACAAAGCAATACTTTATTTTAAAAAATTTTAAAGGGAAAAAAAACGGTGGGTTTTTTCACCCATGAAATACCCTGCAAAATTTCCCAGCAAATTTTTTGTATTTGGGAATTTTAAGTACAAAAATGGAACTTTAAAAAAAAAATGGCCTGCGCCAAAGTGAAAAAAAACCCAATTAAATTTGTACGGTTTAAAGAAAGGTGGTTTTTTTCAAACCCATGAAATACACCCCGGTGGGCTAGAAAAGTTCTGTATCCTACAGTAAGTACAAAGTGGGTCTTGGGAAAACAACTGGGCTTCGCCCAAAAAGGGAAAAACCCCGGGAACTAAAATTTTGTTTCCGGGTAATTTAAAAGGGGTTTCTGCACCCATGAAATACACCTGCGGTGGGGCTTTAAAAAAAATTTTGTAACCTATTGTAAGCCACAAAATGGGTTCCCTTTGGGAAAAAAACTGGGGCGCGCCCAAAATGAAAAACCAAAGTAATTAAATTGTATATGATAATAATAGGTTTGGTTTTTTTTCACCTATGGAAAATTTCAACAGCAATTTTCTAGCAAAATTTTTTTTTTTGGTTAAAACAAGTGCAAGATGGGTTTTTTCAACAAAACTGGTCTGCCAAAAGTGAAAAAAAAAAAATAATTAAATCGTGTAAAGGATAATAAAAGGTGGGGTTTTGCACCTATCAAAAACCCCCTGCATTTACTAGAAAAGTTCCGTATCCTAATATAAGTTTCAGGCTGCACAAAAAAAAAAGGTATATTTTTACCCCAAAAACTTGGGCCAAAAAAAATGGTAATAAAAAGCCATTTCAATGCCCGGTTCAAAAACGGGCTGGACTGCCAACATACACTCTCCTTTCAAAAAGGGGGTGCCCCGGGCCCGTCTGTTTTTCCCCCGCTTTTCCCCCCCCCCCCCCTTATGGCTGTACAGCGTAGTGCTTTTTTCCCAAAGGGCTCAGCCTAAAAAATAACTAAAAATGGGAAAATTCCCCCTAATTTTACCTAAGGGTTTCCCAATTTTTACAGCAAAAAGGGTTTTTGTCTGGTGGTTGGGAAAAAAGAGAAAACTTTTGGGCGTTGGGAAAAATGTATTAGTAAAAAAAACTAAAAACCCCGTCCCGCTCTTATGATAAAACTAACACCAGATGCTGAACAGGAAGGGCTGTTCTATGTAAAACGAAAGGTTTATGTGATTTTTCCCGCCAATCACAACCCCTACACAACAAAAGGGCAGACCCTCGCACACCCAGCTCACCCCGCTCCCATTTTTCCCCAAAACTGATTTCCCCGGTTTTCCAAAAAGAAAAGGGGAAAAGGGCCCAAAATGGGGCCCCTATTTTAAAAGATTATTTCACAGTTCTCACCTAAAATTTTCGTGTTATCCCGGGAAAAAAATTCCCCAAACAAAACCCCCAAATTAAAAAAACCCTGTCATTTTCAACTTTGTCGATTAAATCGCCCACAAGTAAAAGACTCCTACAGGGTGTGCTGAAAGGGCCGCTCAGATTTGAACTGAAATGTGGGGGAGGGCAACACCCCATGGCGGGCGAGCGGCTCGGGGGCCCTTCATCCATTTTGGATACCCCGAAGTCGAAAAAGGTTTTCCCAACATATCCAAAAACCCTTGGTGGTTTAGAGCAAAAATGTCGTTTTCAAACCCTGATCTTAAGCCCGGGCTCTGTGTGTTGTATTTTGTCCCCGATTTCATGCATTGGGAGGTTGGGGAAATAAGGATTGCCAGAGGTACCCATTAGGGTTCTGCCACAATGCCCGGGGCTGCTGTAGCAGCTTTTTGGTTTAAACTAAATGCTTTTCATTTGCTGAACGTTTTTTTCCACCATGACATTTGAAGACATGAAGCAGACACAACAGTTTCCCTCCAGTTGATCAATCAGCAAGGTCTCCAATTCCTGCATTTTACTCTCTATCTGGGTCGGTGGAAGGAAAGTGCTGAGTTTGCTTTGTAATGGGGATCAAGGAGAGTGGCCACCCAGTAACTGTTGTTCATTTTGAAAATTTTTAACCACTGAAGAACAGACTGGCGACGCTGTTCGTTACTGAGATTCACAGGGCACTGACCCAGCGATTACAGGCCTTACGGTCCTGCAACTGAAGATCCGCTGGCTTGCGTGTTGTCGCCAGCACTGGAAGGAGCACCTTCTCTCATACCCATACCTCTTTGCTCACTTACCACCTTCATTTCGCTCCATGTTCAGAAAGATATAAATTTAAAAAGATATGGAAGAGATTTTTTTACAGTCTCTTATTGAAAGACGGCAAATCACAGCTATTCTTAAATCTCTCTAATTTCCAACAGCCAACTATGATTAGAAACAGAATTGTTTCTATCAAATACCTGTGAAATGCGGTCTGGTGGAAGAACCGTAAGACAAAATCAACAGTGTTCCTCCTTCAGTCTCAGGGATTTACAACTGCCCAGTAGGACTTGGAATTGATAGTTTTCAACAAACTATCATACAAGTGCACTATCTGTGTCAAACTGAGATTCACCGAGCACAATAAATCTATTCAAAAGTTACACGGATGAGAAATTGCATTTTTTGCAGCAATGACAAACGAGAACAGTTACTAGAAAAATTTTTCTATCAAAGTTGACATAAAACGTGGCTATTTGAAAAAAAATGGGGCCGCACCACGTGCAATACAGCTATATTAAAGTTATACGGATAACAAAAGTTGTTTTTGGCACCAATGAAATACACCAACAGTTACTAGAAAATTTCTGTATCCAAATTTAAGTACAAGGTTGCTATTTGAAAAAAAACTGGGGCACACCAAAGTGCAATACAGCTATTTAAAAGTTATACGGATTACAAAAGGTGGTTTTTGCACCAATCAAATACACCAACAGTTACTACAAAATTTCTGTATCAAATTTTATTTACATGGTGGCGATTTGAACAAAACTGGGAGTCAAAACCAAAGTGCAAAAATACAGCCCTTATTAAAAGTTTATGGGGCGGTGATTTAACAAAAGGTGTTTTTTGCACCAATTAAATACACCAACAGTTTCTAGAAAATTTCTGTATCCGCACAAAATAAAATGTACAATTTCTCCTCAAGTGCAAGGTGTGCTGGCCAAAAAGTGGTAAAAAAAAATGCCATTTCAATGCAGGTTCAAAGCAGAGTCTGGGCTGTACAATATACACCCTCCTTTCCAAAGCCTGTCTGTCAGTCCGGCCCCCTCCCACCCACCCCACGACTGGACAGCACTAGATGCTTCTTTAAAAATCTGTGTCCAACTAAATAAGAACTGAAATTCTCTAATCTACCTATATTTTAATGTTCACAGCTAAAAGCATAGTTGTCTGTATGAATAAAGAGAAGAACTGTGTCTCTGAACTGAGCTGTATTGAGAGACACGCAGCACACGTCTTGCTCTAATGTTAGACACTGAAAGATTGATGTTGAACAGGAAACGCTGTTCTATGCAAAACGAGGTCATGTGACTTTTCCAGCCAATGACAACCATACACATCACCCTGCTCTATGCTCTAAGCTGATTTGCTGGTCGCCAAAATGACAGGAAACGCCGAAAATGGCGTGATAGTAATAGATTATCGGTCAGATTGTCACCTAAAATATCGCATTATCGGAAATTTCCTATCAGCCTGAAAATCGTGCCGATTTCAACTTTGTCGATTATATTTGCTCATCTCTACTGTTGACTATACTGTTAACATATTCTAATATTGTATAAGATTGAGGTAAATGATGGAGGCAAAGTAACAATGTAGACCAGTTTTTTTTTATCAAAAGTCATAAGATTGGGTGGTGTACTGCAGCCCAATAAATTTACTCTCATTTATGCCAGAAACTAGTGTAAGCTATAGCAAAAATCCATATCAGTTTAAAGCTAGCATAGCTTTAAATTTGTGATGCAGTGACAGCCATACATGTGACTAAGTGAATCTACTCTGATGTATTTTACATTATAATTGCCTTGAAGATACATTTGATTATCAAGTGATTCACATTTTTTCTGAAAGCTAGTATGAAGAAGCTATCCATCTGGTACATTCATAAAAATTAAAAAGAGAGGTAATAGCTACAAGTATATAAGAAGAATTTATTGTTAGTTTTTCCTCTATCTTTGTAGCAGCTCATGCATTAACAGCATTTGGCTGTTGTTTTGCAACTGTTCATAGAAAATTTACACAATTTACATCGAGAACAGACGACAGCACTTTGGTTTTTCCCTGCCACATGAGTAATTTCGCACAGCAGTTCTCTCAGCAGCTGTTGCAGAAAATGAAGTCTTTTATTTCATGCCCTTGGTAATCACCATCATAGTTTTTTTCCTATTAAAGCAGTAGAAAACATGAAAAAAATGACTAGGAAGATTTATAGTGACCGGATTTGCAAACCATCCATCTGCAAAATAAAATCACTGCTCATCTGGAAACAATATCCATGTGTCAAAATTTGCAATTCTTTATAGTACCAAAAAAGTGAGTTTTCCTTGCATCTGTTCTGCATAATGTTTGATAGCTTTGTTGTTATTTTACCAGGACATGAAAAATATGATGTCCTCATTATGAATAGTAATTAGAATAATCTTTTAATTTGGTGCTTTAGGGTAGCAGTAACAGAGAATAAAAGACAAATACAGTTCTGAAAAAAAATATGGATGTTGTAATCTATAGTATGTGAAAAAACAAACGAACGGGAGAGGACTTGAAAAAAACTGACACTGCAGCAAATCCAATGAATATATAATGAGCAGATGGATAGATCAATCACAACAGCATTTAATGCGTGGTTTTGTTAGCAACGGTTATTGTGCTTGCTGAATTTCTCCGTTTCCATTAACTACAGCTGTTTTCTTTGAAAGTTCTTTCATGAAAATATCTGTTTCCATATGAATCAATTGTAAAACCCATGTTTTACATGTAGATTTTGCTGTGGATTTTCCTGCAGATCTAATCCTTCACTTTATAAAAAGGTGAAATTCGCATTGTTAATATCCAAGATTCCCACAACAGGATGAGCATATGCGAATCTGAAAACCCCATTTACTTGTACTAAAAGATGCCACACATTTGTGTTGCAGAATGCACACCACAAATCCCCAGAAAATTCTCATCGTCTACAGCCAGCCTAAGCAACACACATTTGTTGTACAAATCTCTGCAAGTGTCAAATTTATCCAAAAGGAGCTTCCAAAATTCCATGCTCAACCCCATTTAATTAAAATCTCTATAGTCTGGCACATACATACCTATATACAATATATTTAATATTGTAGTGGTGCATGTTGCCTAATAGTCCAGCAAAATTTTTTTTTTGTTTTCAACGGCACTCAGAAAAATATATGTACATTGCCAAAACTTTTATTTAAACAGCATTAAAACAAAGGGCGACATGCATGAAGATCGGCACGTCAGAGCGCCCGTTTTCGAGCGATCGAACGTGAAAGCTGCGCCTTATGTATGTCGGCGCCTGAGGTGCGCTCTTACATGCGGTGTAAAGTCCCCTGCACCTCACCAGTGTGTGAGGCGCAGTGCGGGACATAGGCGCAGAAGGACAGCGCCTCACCTGTATCTCCGTGGATCGGAAGATTCACCGCCCGAGGAGGTGCGCTCATACATGCGGTGAAAAGTTCCCTGCGCCTCGCCAGTGTGTGAGGCGCAATGCGGGACTTAGGCGCAGTGCGGGACTGCGCCTAACATGTATTGCGATTCGAGACAGGCTGGAAAACAGCGAGAAATCATTAAACACGTTAGTGAATAGCAAAAAGAGTTGTCTTTCAAATGAATGAATGAATAAAGATAAAAATCAAAGCTGTCTAAAAGCGATTAAATGTATTGTAAAAGTTGATCATTTAAAATTAAAGGGAAAATCTATAAGATCACAAAAGAAAAAAATATCAGCTCTGTGAGGTGTAAAACATTATCAGTGGGTGAGCTACTTATCTCATAGACTTCTATGGGGAAAAGAAATGCAAAGCAAGCTCTGTTTGTGATTGGCTCAGTTCAAAGAGGCGCGATTATTTGGGCCACATCTGGGAGAGCTAGTGACGCTCTTATGGTTTTCTAATGCAATCCTATAATAAAACTGTACATGGGAAGAAATAAAATGATAAGACTCACGAAGTATGTACCGATGTGTAATAAAAATGACAACAATAATATGGGTATGTAACGAAAATTTAACAAACAAAAAAAATTAAATCAAATTCATTTTTATTCTTTATTTTTCGTTAGCAATGATTCAAAATATGGATGGTAACGAAATAAACAAATTAAAATGAATTTCATTCCGATTTTCATTTTTATAAGTTTATTTTCATCACAACCATATTTATTGTTCATTTGTATATACACATCCGGCAACTACTTTGTATGAGTCTTATCTCTTTATTTCTGCCATGTACAAAGAGGTTGATCCAAACAGTGAATTACCAGCTCAAATGGCGAATTTTTGCCATGTCTTCTGTGTGCTGTATCACTCTTGCGTTTCGGCTAGGTAATCATCAGGACACAATCCTGATTTCTTTTCATTCCTTTGACATATTAAAAGAAGGGGGAAAACCAAACATAGATGGTAAAACATTATAGAGTGGCTGGAAGGTGGGATAAACAGTCATTAGGAAAACCACAGGGTGTTTCCAGTTGATACAGTGGTCATGGTAGTCAGCAGCGCATGAGTGGCCACATGAGTGGCACAATGAAAGGTTGAGAAGGGTGGCAGCAACATCAGTAGGCCCACAGAGTGGCAAAATGACAGAGTGTGGTGGTCGGCTGCCAATATAATGTAGGCCACACGAGTGGCATATGACTGGTTGAGAAAGGGTGGCCAAGTCAACATCAGTAGGACACAGGTCTGAGTTAAATTAACAGAGTGTGGAGGTAGGCAGCAAACAATCACTAGACCGCAGTAGTGGAACAATGACAAGTTGAGACGGTGGCGAAGCAACACTTCAGTACGGCACAGACCCTGAAATCAACTGACAGTTTGAGAAACATGAGCACATCAGTAGGCCACAAATTGGCACAATCACAGAGTGTGGAGGTGGCAGCAGCATAAGTAGGCCACATAGTTGCACAATCACAGAGTGTGGAGGTGGCAGCAGCATAAGTAGGCCACATAGTTGCACAATCACAGAGTGTGGGGGTCCCCGCCAAAAGGCAGAAACATTATTTACGGCCACAGAGAGGACAAATGACAGAGTTGAAAAGGTGCGCAGGACACATCAAGTCACAGGCAGCATACATTCACACCACAGAGTGGCACACATTGTCAGAGTGTGAAGGTGGACCCTAGAACATCAGTTAAGCCACAGAGTGGTACATGACAGGCTTGTGCAATGGGTGGCAGTGCAACATCAGTAGGACCACCAGGAAGTGGCACAATGAACAAGTGTAGGAGGGCAAGTGGCCGAATACCAGTCACCGGTATAAAGATGGTGGTTGGCAGATGGAAGAAGCTGGCAAGCAGATGTGTGGAATCTGGTGGGTCGGCGAGCTAACAGACATAGTTGCTGTGGCAGGTAGTTTGAATCCAGACTCATGTCTCAAAAGTTTTGGGAAGGCATCATGGCTGATCTTATCTGATGAATAAGCATGGCTTGTATGTAAATCATGGCGATCCATTGCTGGATTCATCTTTACCCAATTTAAGTCTCCATACAAATTTCGGCCACCGTGGACATGAGACGTTCTCCTTGGGGTTCCTTTGGACCCCCGCAGCTCAATGAACACCGCTACTAATGCCACAGCTACTGGATGGGCTAGGACAGCTTCTCCAGTGCAAACTTAGCATTAGTTGAAACGGACACAACAGCCAAGTTTGTTATGCCCAGTAGCTCCAGAGGATCTTCTACTGTGGGGTGCAAGAGTGCTGTCCAAGTAGGTCAGCCACCTGCTGGTTCAGGATCTGCTCAAAGGTCCTGCCTGCCTGCGGCTAGTGAGTACTCTACTCACTAGGCAGGTGAAGGAAGCTGCTCATCAACGACTCCAGACTAGGCTGCTGCTGTAGAGCTCCTACTGCTCCATCCACCCCACTCCCCACGAGCGCCATTGCAGTGGTATGTCGACGCGATGAGGAATTCCCCGCGTTTCAGAACCTGTCAGAGAGATGGAAGATGGCGCAGATAGGCAGTGGCCAAAACTGACTACATAGGATTTCTCTCTTATTGTACGTGAGTTTCTCTCCCTCTTGGCAGGTGGAATCAAAAGGCTCGCGTTTTGGACGGTTAGTAAGGGTCCAAGAGGGTGCGGACGAGCAGAAGTCATCCCTATGTCTGGATGGTGAATACTCGGCCCTGTCACTAGCCAGGCAAATCAGCATGCTGCAGGCCATATGCTCATGTGACTCTGAGGGGCACTTCCCTGCCCTCAATCTCCATGTATACTGCCCGATGTGTTGGGTCATCTAACTCATCTTCCTCATCTCCTCTACATTCCTCTGGCTGCTCATGCTGGGTTCCTCCTACTCCTGTACCTGAGTAAAAAAAAACCACTCATTTCACCTGACACTGCCTTGTGCCTCCAATGTCCTCCTCCTCTTCCTGTTAAGACCCAACCGAACTAATGTGGCCCATGAGATGTAGTCGAAATGTTCTCCTGTACCCTACCTGACACAAGGTTTTGCAGCATCTGTTATCCAGGGACATTGAAGCAGTGGAATGACGTTATTCTTACCGACTAGTCCTGAACGAATGTCAAATTATGTGAACTCCTCTCAATGGGCACTGACGCAAACGGCAGGTGTCATGCCATGCGCTGCCATGGCTGACATCAATAAAATACAAAAGCGGGAGTACTCCTGTCCGCTTGGTTCATCAAAAAATTCTTAATGGACTTTCTATGTTCATACAGTCGTGTTCTAACATATGGACGGCTGGAATTCCAAGGGTGGAAAACATCGCGTAATAGCCTATGTTGGGGAGGACGTTCTGAGCCTGCAGCTAAATGGAGGGTGTGCTCGGCTTTGAAGGACATGGCCATTGCAGTGCAGGCACAAGTTTTCTAGATTTTTACGAATGTCTTGCAGATGGGTGGAGAGACTCTCAGGAACCTTTTGACAACCAGATTGAACCCAACGCTGGAGTTCCATGCAGGCGCTAGCCCTCCTTGGTGATGCGTTGCAACCTGGAAGACATGATAGGGCTCAAGGACGGCCAAACTTCTGTTCTAATATTGTGCCAGAACTTGTTCTGCCTTTTTCGAAAATAAATTACGGGACTTGGGACTCTCCATTCAGCTTGCACAAGCAATTAGTTCTCCTGAACAGCTTCGGAGTACACACCTTGAAAGGAAAGGAACTGCAATGTGCGGTACCAACTCAACTTGGACGGAGCGTACGGACAGCTTTTGCACCTTTGGGATGGTTGGATGTATTAATGCTCTGTCTCTTGGCAATCGCCTTCGTGAACGCCTGCTGCGCGCCATTTGAGTGGCAAGGAGAGAGAGCATCTGGACTGGGAGATGAGTGGGAAAAGACAAACAGCTCCCTTTGAAGAGGTCGGGGTGGAGCCTTGACTGGATACAAATTGAATGCGTGCGCCACGGGTGCTACTGCTGCTGTCTATGTCGGCAGGATGGAACATCCACATCTGAGACACATTTCTCCCTGGCCACTGGATGGTGATGCTGCAATGTGTTGAAGCAGTGCCATGGTGCCAATGTAGCTCCCTGTCCTCGCTTCACTTTCTGCCACACAGATTCTTCATATAACACATGGTTCGGCCTCCTCTGGTGTCTTCCAGCAAAAACAGCAACACCAACATGCAGGTTGATTTTACTCGCCATGACTGCCACAGCCTCGGGTGAGCCCCTGTGCTGACACTTAATTTGACATGACAAAGTGGAGCTTTTCTGTAGTACCGAATGGCTCGGCCTGAGCAGCTGCCTGCAGCGCAAGCTGTCACCCTCGTCTCCAGACGATGTTGATGATGCACTTGCTCTCACCCAGGATCAAGTGGCGATCGGCTACATCAGTCATTGATTTGTTGCTTTACCCATCACTGCTATCCTCCAACAAAGGTCTCACTCTGCAGAGCCTAACTGCTCTGCACAAAACCCATCCATGCTTACTCTCCTCATTCAATACTTTCTCGCACTACTGCAAGAAGCAAGTGGATTGACGGTCCCACATATTTCACTGTCAAGTAGCTGCTTGACTGTACTCAAAGAGCTCGTCCTTTTCGCTGTATAGTGGTGCTCAGAAAGTCCAGACCACATAGTAGTTCTCTGGCTGAGGGTACGAACGGGAAAGGGTGGGTTGCGAGGCAGGTCGAAGGCACTGACCTCTGTTCCCTGGCCATGCCAACTAAGGGTTGTGTTGACGAAACCCACGACTTTGGTTGGGGTTGTCAAGCATAGTCATCTGCGAGGAACGGGGTTGAACCTAGTAAAAGAACCTTTGGTCTTGCTGGTCAAACACACTGCCATGACACAGACAGTTCTGCGCACTCACCCGATGTCACCCCTGCTGCGGACGTCCCCCATTACTGTGCTCGTGACCTGTGCCTGCATCCAGGAACATTTGTACACACTCCCACTCGCATCGTGAATGGGACTGTCACCTCTACTGCCTGTCATACTAGATCAAAAAATTTTACAGACTCTGTTTAATGAAGATGTCCTGTATATGATAAGCACAACACCCAGTATTTTACTCCAATTTATCACACTAACAAGAGGCCTTATGGGTATGAACAACAGTGTCGGACTGGGGGGGTCTGGGACCCACAGGGAAATGATTCTCGGGGGCACCCACCCTACTTGTACATTAAATATTACTGGCCTCTCAGACATAATGCGCCCATTTTTACCACATAATACAGTGTGCAAAAACAGAACTGTTTTGTGTAGTACATGTAGTTACACATTAGTCCAGTCTATAATCATCTAGACACAGGGCTGAGTAGCTCCATCCATATCCCCCTTCACACCTTAATACAAATATCCCCCTACACACCCACATACAATATGCACCGACACGTTTTCCCTTGGCTCATGCACATCACCTACCTTATAAAATAAAACACCAGCAAGAAAGTAAAAGTGTGAATCCTATCAGCCTGGTCACGGTGTTCCAATAACTTTACAATCAGGGACACTTGTGCGCTGCCACTATACCGCACACGCAATATAACTTACAAACATATTCATCTACGGCCACTTTATTAGGTTCACAATGTAGTAACGGGTTGGACCCCCTTTTGCCTTCAGGAACTGCCTCAATTCTTCGTGGCATAGATTCAAAAAAGGGGGGGGTGCTGGAAGCATTCCTCATGTTCAAGAAAACTGTCTGAGGTTGATTCAAGCTTTATGACATGGTGCCATTATCCTGACTTGAAGTAGCCATCAGATGTCTGGGTTTACATTGTGGTCATATAAAGGATGGACATCGGCAGCAACAATACTCAGGTAGTCTCGTGGTGTCGGCTGCACTAACGATGCGCCAATTCGGTTCCAAAGGGGCCAAAGAGTGCAAAGAAAATATTCCCCACACAATGCCACCACCCACCACCCAGCTGAAAAGTTGATACAAAGGCAGGATGGATCCTTGCTTTAATGTTGTTGACGCCAAATTCTGACACATACCATCGAAACGGTCGCAGCAGAAATCGAAGGAAATCATCAGACCAGGCAAAGTTTTTCCAATATATATATGTCCAATTTTCGATGAGCCTCTGGGCAAAAATTGGTAGCCTCAGTTTCCTGTTCTTAGCTGAAAAGAGTGGCACCCGGTGTTAGGTCTTCTGCTGCTGTAGCCCATTACTTACGCCTACAAATGTTCGCCGTACTGTGCTTTACTGAGATTGCTCATTCTGACTACCTTGTTGTAACGGGTGGCTACTTTGAGTCACTTGTTGCCTTTCTATCAGCTCGTACCAGTCTGCCCATTTCCTTTGACACTTGGCTTCAACCATGGCATTTCGCCCACAGGGGGAACGCCGCCTCACTGGATGTTTTTTTTCTTTTTCGGACCATCTCTGTAAACCTAGATGATGGTTGTGCGTGCAAAATCCCAGGAGATCAGAAGTTCTGAAAATACTCAGACCAGACCTTCTGGCAACCAACACACCATGCCAGTTCAAAGGACACTCCAAATAACCTTTCTTCCCCATAATGATGCTTCGGTTTGATGCAGGGAGATTGTCTTGACCCATTTTTTGTCTACATGCCTAAAATGCACTGAGTTGCCGCCATGTGATTGGTGATTAGAAAGAAATTATGTGTTAAAGAGCAGTTTGGTCTGGTGTAACTATTTAAAATGTGGCCGGTGAGTGCTACGCGACCACCATAGCGGTCAGAACAAGCTCAGGCATAACCTACAACACCGCCATTAGAGACCATAGCAGAGTCAGACACGTGATCAGGTCATATGCTCCTAAACACCACCATATAGAGACCACATAGAGGTCAGACATCCAGCTCAGGCATAATATCCTACTAACACCACCATATGGGACCACACTAGAGGTAGGACACAAAGCTTCAGGTATAACTACAACACCACATTTAGAGACACATAGTGCTCTGACCACCAGTCTACAGGTATATTCTACAACACTTGCCATATAGAGAACTTCATAGAGGGTACAGACACCAGCTCAGGTAAGAACTATAACAACGCATATTATGAGAGACCACACCTAGTGGTCAGAACACCTGCTCAGGTAAAACTATATCAACACAACATATAGAGACCACATAGAGGTTCAGTCAACCTGCTCAGGTCAACCCATCACATTACAATAAAAAAAATAACCCTCTGATGTCAGGGAACTCACCGAGAGGACCTCTGAGTCGGTTCTCATTCTCTAATGAGTCGTACAAGATTCCATTTTCTTCTGCATCATATGTCCACAACCGCCATGATGACTTGTCCCGGGCCACAACTCATCCCTGCAGAAAATTACACAAAAATATCTTAGGAATCCTCAATTTTCCAGCATTTCTTTACCTATTCCCACCTGCTGTACAAACTACACAGGGGTGAGGCTACGATGAGCGGGTACAAGCTACGTATCCTAAGGGTTTGGAGGGTGGGGGAGAGGCACAGGTAATAGATAGGGCCCTATTTAGTTAGGTAGACACCCGCTGGATAAGTTGCTAGGCCAGCACACAGGTACGGTTGGGTGGGTAACTAGCACAGGATTGGGTACGGTAAATAGCCGAAGGTAGATAAGCAGGCCCCAGTTATGCAAAACAAGTTGATAGGCGAAGTTAGGTTGGTGAGTCCCAATTATTTAGGCTGTAGGTAGGTGTCTTCCCCAGTAAGGTAAGCTGTAGGTAGTTTGGGTCCCACTGTTAAATAAGGCTTGCAAAGCAGTTAGGGACCCCCTTTAGGTAATAATACAGGCAGCTTAGGGGTCTCCTTTAGGTAATATAAGACCAGTTAGGGGTATCCTTTAAGGTAGTATACGACAGTTAGGGGTCCTCCTGTAGTAGGTCTACAGGGGAAGTAGTTAGGGGCCTCCTTTAGGTAGTCAGGGGACCACTAGTAGTCAGGGCCCCTGTAGGTAGCCCAGAACCCACCATTGTAGTCAGGGCCCCATGTAAGGTAGCCAGAACCCCAACTTGGTAGTCATGGGCCCCTGTAGGGTAGCCAGAACCACCCCCCCCTTTTTGTAGTCAGGGCCCCTGATAGGTTGTCAGGACCCCCTTATAGTCAGGGCCCCCCCTAAAGGTAAGCTGGGCACCCTCATGTAGGTAGTCAGGGACCCCATGTAGGTAGTCAGGGCCCCCTGTAGGTAGTCGGGCCCACCTTAGATTTGCCAGAGCTCCCCGTAGGTAGCCAGGGCCCAACCTTGTAGTCAGGGCCCCCATGTAGGTAGCCAGGGCCCCCCATGTAGGTAGACCAGGGCTCCAACATGTAGGTAGCCAGCGCTCCCATGTAGGTAGCCAGGGCCACCCCCTGTAGGTGGTCAGGGCCCCCCCGAGTATCCAGGGCCCCCGCTAGTCGCCAGCGCCCCGCCTAGTAGCCAGGGCCCCGCCTAGTAGCCAGGGCCCCCCTGTAGCCAGGGCCCCCCCCTGTTGTCTGGGGGGCCCCCCTTGTAGGCAGGGCCCCCCCTTGTAGTCAGGGCCCCCCTTGTAGTCCGAGCCCCCCTAGGACAGTGTCCCCCCCCAGTAGCCAGAGCCCCCCCCATCACAGTAGCCAGTATCCAACCCCTTAGTAGCCAGGGCCACCCTTTGTAGACAGTTGTCACCCTAGGTAGCCAGAGCACACCCTTAGCCAGTGTCCCCACTTAGCCAGCCGTTCCCCACACCCAAGTAGCAGGGCTCCACTTAGAAAGTGTCCCCTAGTAAGCCAGAACGGCCCCCTCTTAGGCAGTGTCCCACCTAGTAGCCAGGAAGCCCCCCCTTAGCTCAGTGGTCCCCCCCCATTTTAGTAGCCAGGGCCCCCCTTAGCCAGTGTCCCAGCCCCTACCAGGCACAGGGCCCCCCTTCGCCTTTGCCCCCCGATAGGAGGCAGGCCCCCCTTAGCCAGTGTCCCCCCATAGTAGCCACGGCCCCCCTTAGCCAGTGACCCCCATCCAGTAGCCAGGGCCCCCTCTTAGCCTGTGTCATCTTTAGCCAGCCGTCTCTTCCACCCCCCAGTAGCCAGGGGCCCCCCTTAGCCAGTGTCCCCCCCTTGTAGCCTGGGCCCCCCCTTAGCCAGTGTCCCCCCCTAGTAGCCAGAGCCCCCCTTAAGCCAGTGTCCCCCCCATTGTAGCCAGGGCCCCCTCTAGCCAGTGTCCGCCCATAGCAGCCAGGGGGGGGCCCCCCCTTAGCCAGTGATCCCGCCCTTAGACAGCCACGGGCCCCTTAGCCAGTGCACCCCCAATAGTAGCCAGGCCCTTCTTTGCCACGGTGTCCCCCAATAGTGCCAGCCAACCCCCCTTAGCCAGTTGTCCCCCCCCCAAAGTAGCCAGGGCCCCTTAGCCAGTCCCCCACCATAGTAGCCAGAGCCACCCTCTAGCCAGTCCACCCATAGTAGCCTGGGCCCCCTTACGCCAGTGTCCCCACCATTAGTAGCCAGGGCCCTCCTTTGCACGTGTTCCTCCCCCTTAGTAGGCCTGGGCCCCACCTTAGGCAGTGTACCCCCCCATAGTAGCCAGGGGCCCCCCTTAGCCCCAGTGTCCACCCCCATAGTAGCCAGGGCCCCCCTATAGCCAGTGTACCCCCCATAGTAGCCAGAGCCCCCCTTTGCAATTGTCCCACCCATTGTTGCCTTAGCCCCCCTTAGCCAGTGTCCCCACCATAGTAAGACAAGAGCCCCCTTAGCCATTGTCCACCATAGTAGCCCGAGCCACCCTTAGCCAGTGTCCCCCCATAGTAGCAGGGACCCTCTTACGGCAAGAGTCCCCCCATAGTAGACAGGGCCCCCCTTAGGCCCAGTTGTCCCCTCATAAGTAGCCAGGGCCCCCTTTACCAGTCCCCCACCTAGTGGCCAGGGCCCTCCCTTAGCCAGTGGTCCACCTCATAGTAGCCAAGGGCCCCCCTTAACCAGTCCCCCCATAGTAGCCAGAGCCCTCCTGTAGGTAGTTTAAAAAAAAAAAAAAAAAACAATCAATCACTTACCTGTCTCTGGCTCCCGCTCCGGCTCCCGCTCCTGGACTGTCTCGGCAGCTCCGTGCTGCCGCCGGCTCCTTACTGACGCCCTGCATAGGCAGCGCGGTTGAAGTGAAAGCTCACCGCGAGCATTCGTCAGCATAGGGGCCGGCAGCCCGGCTAGGTGAAGGCCTAATGAGTTCAGCCTGCCGGGCGAGATCTGCGGAGCGCAGCAGCTAAGTGGCGATGTATGCTCCGCAGAACCGCGCCAGCCCCGGGAGCCGGCGGATCTTTGTAACCAACTACCGGGGACGGGTCTAATGAGCGCTTGGACGCGGGTCCGGGCTTTACGGATGACCGGCATGCCCGCGGACGAGCCACGGGGGTACGCTGCGACGGCACTGCCTACGGGGCCAGTAAGCGGCTCGGGGACCCGAAGCGGGCTCGGGGCCCCCACCGGGGATTCCCCGGCTCCACGGCGGGAACAGTCGAGAATCGGTAATGAAAGAACATACAGAAAAAAACAGATGGAATTTAGGCATATATGGGGCTAACAAAATTACACAGACCTGTATTTTAACCTAATTGCCCCCCTATCAAGAGGCTAACATTAACCCTGGTTATAAAAATACCCTACAGAAAAAAAACAATGGAATTTAGGTGTATTTGGGGCAAAAAAATACACACACCCTGTATTTTACTCCAAATTACCCCACAATCAAGAGGCTAAAATAACCCTTGTAAAATAAATCCCCAATCTAAAAATCTTTATTTCAAAAATATTAAAATATTAATACAACACACTAATCCCTAAATTTCGATATTAAACATAATACAAAAAGATAAGACACTCTTTAAACATCAAAAAAGGAAAGATTACTTAGCTTCCTTACAGGTCACTGCCACCTGTATCATAACATCTGATGTAATCCTAGAGAGGAAATAATAATCATAGTATCTTAGTCCTATAGAGCCATGTACTTAAAGTTAAATTATACTTTCACTATGTACCCTATTGAGCCCTTTCAGAATCATTATGGGGTCATCGGCCCTGATAGAGGGCGCCCCCACAACACTTATCCTGACCCCTAAGATCTCTAGCGTCCCCTTAAAATAGGGCCATTACGTAACAATCCATCTAATAGACAAAACAGGAAGAGGATCAAGGATATTCTCCCGACGCGTATTCCCCTACTTAGGTTCATCCAGGGAGCTATTCTATGATAGGTAAGGATAATACCGCCACAATTGAAAGAGAGCTATAGATAGAATTCCAGGGTCCCAGACAGTACAACCCACCCTTCACTTTTGGGAGACTAAACCATAATACAAAAAATATAATAATTCTCGGCTTGAGTAATAAGTTTGTATATGACACACACTTGTGAAGGTCTTTAACCCCAGTAGCTTGAAAAAAAAAAAAAAATTTTTTTATAAACGAGTGCAATATACATTTAGTGCCCAGCACGCAACCAGATGATTATTGACAGGGAGTCAAGTGAGGAAAGTGTGAGAATTTAAGCTGGCGTCACGTTATTTTATAGGGCTGTGACGTCCACTGAAGCCGTGGTTGCTGATTGGACTTCATGTCCTGCACATGTCTTGTGCGGTGTTCCTTTCTCCCTGCAAGTGTTCTCTGCACCCAATGTCACGCACATGTGCTGCACGGCCATTTTATAAAAAATAGACAGATTCGTTCCCCCGAGAGTACACAGTACCATAAAACTTCGGCTTAGTGCAGATACCAAATTTTTCCTGAATTTTTAACAACCGATTTCCACTTCATTAGAATTGATTTGCCATCTCTATTCAATAGATTAAGGTCTTATCGACCAAAACCTTGAAAAATGATTCTCTTTAAAGCATAAATGAAGATTTTGTAATTATAAATGTTCACCCGGTTATATACATTTTGTTGGAATGCTGCTGTTTGTTTAATAACAAGTTCTTATCAATTTAAATATATTTTTGTGAATGCTGTTAATTTATTTTTATTTTTTTTATGCCAAACCCGTTTAAATATGCCAGAATGTAAAGGTCCCTTTTAATGCGGAAAATATTCAGACCCCTTTAAATTTTACACCCTTTCTTTGATTGCAGCCATTTTTGATCCAAAATTTAAATTTTTTTGCTCATTAATGTACACTTGCCCCTCATCTTGAAAAAAAAAAAACGAAATGTGATCTTTTTGCAAATTATTAAATAAATAAAAATGAAATATCCTGGTCTTAAGTATTCAGACCTTTGCTCAGTACTAGTGGAAACGCCCCTTTTTGGGTGCAAACCCTGAAACCCCTTTTGGGGAAAAAGCCCAAAAGTTTTTTACACTGATTTGGGGTCCTCTGCTTTTCTTTAAGATCCTATAAAATTCGCTCAGGTTGGATGGTGAAAGTTGGGACAGTCATTTTTAAGTCTCTCCCGGATGTCAATTGGGTTTGGTGGGCTTTGGGTGGGCCCGTCAAGAATGGGAAGAGATGTTTGAAACCACTGCTTTTTTTGTGTGGCTTAGGGGGAATTGTCTTGTTGGAAAGAAGAACCTTCGGCCCGTCTAAGGTCCGGCACTTTGGGAAAAGGTTTTTACGGATTCTCTGTACTTTGGCCACATTCATTTTCCTTCAATTGCAACCCGTCGTCTGTCCTGAGTGAAAAACATCCCCCTATCTGTGCTGCCCCCACCTGTTTCACTGTTGGGATTAATTGGGGGGTGATGGGGGGGTGCGGTTTTCTCCCCACATCCACTTACAATTAACACCAAAAAGTTCAATCTCTCTATCACATAGGGAATTTATTTCTCTAGTTGGGAGTCTTTTGGGTTTTTTTTTCAAATGTATGCGGCTTTCATAATCTTCACTGTGGAGAGGGTTCCCATTGGCCACTCTGCCTAAACCTGACTGGTGGAGGACTGCGTGTAGTTGACTTTTGGAATTTCTCCCATCTCCCCACTGATCTTGGAGCCACAATGATCTTCTTTACCCTCTCACCAAGGCTCTGCTCCCACGATTCTTTGTTTGGTGGACGGCCAGGTTTAGGAAAGTTCTGGTCGCCAAACTTTTTCCATTTAACATTATGGAGGCCCTGTGTCTTAGGAACTTGAATGCTGCAGAAATTTTTTGTAACCTTGGGAAAAACTGTGCCTTTCCCCAATTCGTCTCTGAGTCTTGGGGTTCCCTTTGACCTCATGAATCTCTGTGCTTGAATGCACTGGGGGCTTGAGGTCTTTAATGTATCTGACGGTGGTTTTCCTTTCCCAATCAAGACCAATCCGTTTAATTAAACCAACCCCCGGGCACCAAAGAATGAGTAGAAACCCTCTCAGGGGGGTAGAAGGAAAGGACAGTGTGAGTTAAATTGAGTAAAAGCATAACCTGGGTTATACAATGCCACTGCTCTGTGTTGGGGTCTGGATATGGCAATCTCTAGTGCCGTCTTCAGCAAAAATATATCAAACCACCAAAGTGAATAGTAAAAACTCATTTATTCAAAGTCCTCATTCAATAAAAAAAAGTTTCAGACATATTGTATTCCTTTTTTATAATCTGAACAGCAGTATCCCGGCATTGAAAGACTTCCCGGTCAATTCATGCAGCCGCATGTAGTAGTGAGAGCAGTATGGCAGGGGGCGTCCCCTCCAGCGGAAACGATGTTTGGAAGACAAACTCCTCCTTTCTCAAGCACAGGTAGGTTTATTACAGACTATCATTATAAAAGGAGATTAATTATCATTATTTTTAGTAACTGTCTGACAACATTTAAAAATTTAAAAAAACATACGATTTCAGAAACATACGTTTATCACTTTTATAGAAAAATATTCATGTTAAAGGTTCTCATTTAGTCCCTTGGGGGTTGGTGTATAATTTAAAAATCCACATTGCTTCTCTACGCAAAAGGGTTCTTTCTATTGATGTACCTTCTAAGGGATAGACCTGTTCTAAAATACACCATCGGAGTTCTGACACTCCGTGGCGTCTCTCATGAAAGTGACGGGCAACAGAGCTCTCTCCAAATTTTTTATTGTCATTGTCATCACTTTTGTCTATTTTTTTCTGAAACGTACGTATGGCTGAACGATGTTCATTAATTCTGATTTTAACATTGTGGGTGGCCCCACATATCCCAAGCCACAAGGGCACTTCAAAAAATAAATGACATTTTTGCTATTGCAAGTATGCATACCTCTAATGTTGATTTTGTGTCCTTTTGTGGTATGTGTGATATATGAACCACGTATAATGGCATGACAATTTTGACAGAAAATGGCATCATAAGTGAACGATTAAAAAATTCTTTGTATCATGAACATCCCAGGGTCCCTATCTTTTACCTTGTTCAAGAAGGTGGGGAAGGCACACCAACTGAGATCGTTGTCAATGGTGCAAGTCAAGGTAGGCACAAGACCTCCAAATCTGTAGAACAGTAATTGACTGCACACAAAGGTTTTCTTATGATGCAAAATGATTCATTTATTCATAAATCCTTAAGATGTAGAATATACAGGCTCCAGTAATTCAAGACAAAACATAGGTGACTTGATTTAGTCGACGTTTCGGTCGGCAAAGACCTTTATCAAGCAGTCACTATGGATGAAGCATATGAGAATGCATAAATAAATAAATATAACTTAACAATGAAAATTACAAAATCAACATATCAGAGGAATCCAACCATAACTAACATATTCAGAGTCTACCCTAAATCAAATAAATAGATAGTAATGTCAGCTAATATATACAGGGAATCATATATGTGGTATACACTATATACATATATACACAAGAATATGTAAATGAATACAGTCCCATATCCTGGGGGCAAAAGCACAAAACAAAGCACAAGAGCAAAATTAAAGAAAAAAAAAATTAAAAAAAACAAAATTAAAACAAAAAACAGACTCAAATACTATGCATATTCTAGCAGAAACATCAAGTACTGAGGATACAGCCCGAAAGCCCCCATATGTTGTAATTAGTGAACTCCCTATTATGCCCAAAAAGAAATCTTACCATAAATGAAAGAGAAGTATAATGGGCCGTACCCAGGGACAGATGGACCAAAGAGCGGGTGATGTATCGGCGCGTTTTAAATAGCCCGCCGTAGGGCATAAAACCGAAGTCGTCAGATGACGACGACGTCCGGTAAGCAGAAAATGGGAAAGTATTTTCAACCCACATCCTTTTTTTTTCTCCACAGCAACAGTAAAACAGCAATAAGTCGGGGTGAACGACTTGGCCCCTTTTTCCCCCTTTTTTTTCCCCATCCCCCCCTTTCCCCCCCTCCCCTTTTTCTTGTCTTCCCCCTTTTTTTTTTCCCCCATATTCTCTCTTTTTTTATTTTTTTTTTTTTTTTTTTTATCCCTTTTTTGTTCCTGTCCTTTATTTTTATTTTTTTCTGTTTTTTTTTTCATTCTATTTTGACCCTCTTTCAATTTATCATTTTTTTTTTTCTCCTTACACATATTTACTTTTTAAAATCTTATTTTTTTCCCAATTTTTTTTCCATCATTACCCTCCTTTTGTATCTGTTTCCTCTTGCCTTTCCCAAATTACACAGGCCTATATTAGCGCTTTCTCCACCCCCACATTGTTTTTTTCTTCCTTTCAGCACCATCGCCCGGCGCCGCGCATGCGCGATGGGCTTGAGAACTACTTCCCATCTATACTGTTTTCCCGGACGTACGTCGTCATCTGACGACTTCCGGTTTTATGCCCTACCCCGGCTATTTAAAAGGGCCCCGCAAACATCACCGCTTTTGGCTCCATTCTCCAGGGGCTAGGGGCCCATTAATTCTCCTACATTCACGGGTAAATTTCTTTTGGGCAAATAGGGAGACAAAATTTTAAACCATTATGGACTTGGGGGGCATGATCCTCAGTACTTGAGTTGCGTTTGAATCATGCATAGCATATTTTAGTCTTTTTTTTTTTTTTAATTTTTTTTTTTTTTTTTTCAATATTTTTTTTTTAATTTTGCTTTGTGCTTTTTTTTTGTGCTTTTGCCCCCAGGTTATGGGACTGTATTCATTTACATATTCTTGTGTTATTGTATATGTGTAACCACTAATGATTCTCTTATAATTCTGACATTACTATTTTTTTTTATTTGATTTAGGGTAACTCTGAATATTTAGTTAGGGTTGGATTCCTCTAAAATTTTTTGATTTTGTACTTTCATTGTTAATTATATTTATTTATTTATGCTTCTCAAGCTTCATCCATAGTACTGTTGATAAAGGCTTTCCCCGACCGAAACGTCGACAAAAAACAAGTCCCCTATGTTTTTGCTTGAATTATGGGCCTGTATATTCAAACATTTTAAGGATTTATGAATAAATGAATCATTTGCACATAAAAAAACCTTTGTGTGCAGTCAATAACTGTTCACGATTTGGAGGTCTTGGCCATTTGACTGCACCATTGAAAACGACCTTTTGGGTGTGCCTTCCCCCCCTTCTTGAAAAACGTTTCTTTTTGGAGATTGCACCCACACAATAAAATGCGCGGAACCCTTCACTACAGTGACAAAAAGCCAGCAATATCATAGCAGGGGTAACGCAATCCAAGAATTTCTTCAAGTTCCGCAAAAGATTTTCATATCAAGAAGGGGAAAGGGGTTTTCCAAACGTCTCTAGGTATGTTTTACATGACGACACTGGGAATATTATAAAACGAACAAGACCCCGGGGGTCTCGGTCTCAAAAACCGACCCTTTTTCGGAAAAATGAAACTTCTGCAAAAAAATTGAAAACTTTTAAACAAATGCATTCGACCTGATTTCCTCATTTTAAATTTCCCCCACAGGAGTCCATTCTGAGACAGAGAAAGAAGTACAGACCATTGAAAAAACAGTTAATTTTTGCCACCCTCAAAAAAATAGTTTCATCGACCAAACTAAACCGACAAAATCTTGGACGAACCCCAAATACTGGAGAACGTAAAGATAATTTCAGAGAGACACTGACATTACATTAACAAGAGAGTCTATCAATGGCAAAGGAACAACACCTATTTTCCTAAAACCTATCGAGATTTTTCCGCCCGGCTCGGGATGACAGAGGTTTTCATCCATGAAGGGGTCGTTTTTTAGGAAGCCCCAAAAAACCACCGGGAAAGACCTGTTCGGGGGGCAAGCAAAAAATCTCAAAAAATACATCCCAAATATTTTGACTCGCTCTCAGGTGCGATGGTGATGGTAAATAGTTAAGTAAAGTTATAAAATCTTGTCTTTAAATTTCCTCAGGGTACTTTTTTCCAGTAACCTGTAATACAGAAGGGGCGTCACGCCGACTCCCCATTTGACACTTTGGCTCCAACGGAAAATCCCCTTATTTTAAAAGGCCTTGAGGTTTAAGGGGCATTCGCCGATTTTGAAGGGATCAGAGTACACCCAACCTCAAACCCATGTCCAGGGAAACCCGGGCCTTAGGGGGACTAGCAATATATCCCCCCCCGGACCCACCTCCTTTTGAAACCATATCAAATTGTACAAGGGGGAAGGGTCATTTGTTAACAACACTAAAAAAATTGCAAGTCGACAGGGTTTGACAGTGGGGGAAAACAGATCTATTGACATGTTTAAAAAAAAATTCCGAGTTAAAAAAAAGGGGCCCGGGGGATTTGGTGGCGCAGTCGGGTTATGAAAAAACATCAATTATCCGATGAAGTGATGGACAACTCTCAATACCACGACCTACGCACCCATCCACAGACCCGGGTTTTTCGGATAAAAACAGGATCCAAGGGGGCCTCGACCAAAACGACCCAAGGAGTGATCGTAGGCCTACCCAAGTTACTTTAAACAGAAAATCCTGTCACCCCTGTTTTTTTCTACCCCAAAGATTCATAAAAGTCTGTGAACCCCCGGAGACCCCTTGTGGGGCCCCAAAAGATTCTATTTTTTTCTCCAATATCACGTACGGAAAAAAATTTGACCCCATAATAAACCCCACCTTTATCTTCGCGATAAAGGTCCTTTCATCCTTTTGAATTTCCCATGACAAAAATTTCCCGGGGCAGAACTTTTCACCTTTGAGTGTTAATTTATATACATCCATTGAACCAAAGGGGTTAAGGCTGCACCAAACTTCTGGAAAAACTAATTCATTAGACCATGTCTGCTGATTTACCTATTTAAACCCCATATGGGGGAAAGTTATTTCTTTTTGGGGGCAATTTTTCTCGCAAAGAGGGGGACCCTATGGGGGCTAGGCCCCCCCCCCAGCGAACTCCTATATGTCCCCTTTGAAATATCATATATACCAGAAGTCTTTTCCAACATCACGCTACACTCTGGGGAAAAGGTATATTATGAATTTTTTTTTAATGGGAAGGGGGGGAGACGTCATTTTAAAAAATTTTAACAAAGGGTTTAACTCAATTAGACCAAGCTACAATTTATGCCCAAAACATACACAAAATTGCCGTTTCTGGGTGTGTTATCATCAAAAATTTTGATAACCCCTCAGTACGGATTTATACATAAAAACGGATAAAAACAGTTTGCTACACACAGTAGTTGCCACCCCACCCAGCAAAAAAAGGGTCTACCCAAAACTCAACTCATGGTTAAAAGGGTGGCCTTTCCGATAAGAGACAACATAGATTCATTATGGGGAATAAGTTTCGCCAGAGAGGGGATCCTAAAGGACTCGCATACAATTCCAAGGAAACAAACCAAGGAAGATGTCCAACCAACTCCCCTTTTTTAATTCGTACCACCTAGGATGATGGTGTCCAAATACATTAGGAAAATTGCGATCTTACGGTTCCCTATCCCAATATTTATGTTTTTTTAAAAACCTGTGCTCAAATTTCTCAAAAGACAAGGGGAAAATTAGGATCAATAGTTAAGGCGATGTAGGGGCTTTTTAAAAAGAACAACTCAAAAAACTTTTTTGCCCACAAAGGCGGGCACTTCCCCTTTTTTACACTTTGCCATTTTCTCCAGTGGGGTAAGGGGAATTATGTAACACCCCCGCCTGGCAAGAAGTTTTAGTTACAGGGATACTACACTTTTATATAGTTTTTTCATCTATGCCTTAAATGCCCTTTTGGGTTACTCTATATTGGGGAAACCCCCCAACTTTTAAGGCAATCTCTAACCATAAACCTCCCAAAACGGTGCCCAAAACATCTTCCGACCGTACCATTTCACAGGTGGGGGAAAAGGTCACAACTCAGGTTCCAAAATTCTGGAACATCGGAGACCACTAGGGGGGGGAACCAATCCCCTTCTTAAACAAAAGAAACTTTTTTGGGTACACAGGTTGTACACACAAACCCAAATGGACTCAACAGGGAGTGTGACTTTTCTTTTTGAACACAAGGTTTTTTATTTTCTTTTTTCTAAATTTTTTTTCTTTTTTCCCCGCAAAAGTAAAACCAAAAAGCGGGGGGACCGGACCCTTTCCCCCCTTTTAAAACCCCCCCCCCCCCCGCGCCCCCCCCCCATACCCGGCCTTTTTTTTTTTAAGCCGCCTTTTTTTTTTCGCTTTTTTACACTTTTTTCCCCTTTCTTTAAAAAAAATTTTTTCCCTTTTTTCTCTTAACTTTTTTTCCAACTTTTCCTCTTTTCCCGCCCTCCGACTTTTCCCGGGCCTTTTCAAATTTTACAGTCGCTAGATTTTGCTTTTTCCATCCCACACTGTGATTTTTCTTCCTTGTCAGCACACATCGCTGGGCGCTACTCGCATAAGCGATGTGGCTTGAGAACTACAATTTCCCCTCTATACGCTTACCCCCCCGGGCGGACGTCGTATCGGATTCCGGTTTTATGCCCCACGGGGCCG
>JAODAL010035412.1:0-42977 GCA_025379985.1 Phyllomedusa bahiana | reverse complement strand
ACTGGCTTCCAATATGCTGCAGTAGAAGCCAGGTCTGTAGCTATAGCAATCAGTGCTGGCAACCTATCAGGATAGATCAAACAGGTCTGTAGCTATAGCGACCTGAGGAGCTGATGCAGCCCATACAAGAGGGGATATCTAGGAATAGGTAGGAAACTGTTAATGGACACATATTGCAAAGTGACTTGTTTTTGCAAGATCTTTAACATAAAAAGCAGTCCTTGTAGTGAGACAACCCCTTTAAGACTGATTCTGTCCCAAAGACTTCTATAGGAGAGTTATGCTAGTCATGCTGTGTGACCTAGAAAGAAATCGGTGTGCAGAGGAGTGAGAGGGGGAGCTGTGATTATCTCCTTTTGTGACTGATGGATTCTGTGTTATCTATTCACACCTGTGTCTCCTTTCAGTTTGACCCTGCTTTTACTGATAGTGAGCAGACACTGAAAATTTCCCTCTACAGAACAGGAAGTGTCAGACTATTAGGCTTAGTGGCCAAATTGAAAACTGTAGGACTTAAGAATCAATAAAAACTACTGAAAGTGATATGGAAAATTAAAAAAAAATATAACCAAAAATTCCTTAAAGAATCTGTTTAACATAAAAATGTGAGTTAAACAATAAGTCATTTTTTTGATGACACATTCCCTTTAAGTTGCCATCACTCCCTCAGTCCTTCCATGGTGAGTCAACCACTCACAGAGTCTTCTCTCTATGGGACTTTGAAAGCTTCTCATTTAGCTAAGTAAACACTCTTTAGAACTTTGCAGCCAAGTACTACACTTTATGAATCTCTTGTGCTCATGTCAGTGTAACAGGAATAGCTAGAAATAGCAGTGCTGATGTGTCAATCACTGCTGTAGACCCACCCACAGCGTGAACAACACGTGATTCTAAAGCTGGTTGTGGCTCTGTGAAACTGCATGGTGAGAAAACCCTTATAAAGTTACAATTACACTTAGAGATGATTTTTTGGGTGATTAATGGCAAAAAAAGCCTAAAAAGGCCTAAAGGGTAAGGGTTGTGGTTACAGAAATCCAGGTTCAGAACATCTATCAAAGCAGTTTCAAATTGAACAGGGTCTGAGTCGCACAACACTACTTAGAAACTGCCTAAAAGCAGCAAGGAAACTAGGTTAAGTTCACATCTGCATTGATGGAAACTTCATTGCAGATTCTGTCCTGTTTGGTGACAAGTATAGTAGTCAAAATATTGGGCACCACAACAGAACCTGACAGACCCCATCACAAGTTAGATGAGTCTGTTGTTCTCAGCTGGTGTCCATTGTGTAATGGATTTGTCATAGCTTGAATTCTGTTTTTTAATCTTATGGTGGAACAGAAAAATGAAATTCACCAATCATATGTAAATTCAGTCCTAGAGAGCTGCAATATTAAACAAACTGGTTATTTCATTAAAATATGAAAAAGTTAATCAATCCAGGCTCATGATTAGTCGTTCTAGAGAAATGATTTTTAATCAATTGTGTTCTTCAGAATGAGATCCGCAAACTGGCTTATATGAAGCGACGCAAAATGGCGGATGCATTTAACGCCTTGAAGATAAAAGAAGGATCAGAATTTGTCATTTCAGAAACTACATGGCTAAAATTGGTAAAGTTGGTGGCACCAGACATCAGTAACTCCCACAGAGAGCTTCTCCTAAGAGTGTCTAAAGAAGATGACCAAAGATATGTTGGTGAGGAAATGAAAGGATTATTCATTTTAATTTATGCAGTGTCAATACTCTCTCCCTCCCTTCTGCCTAATCAACCCGCCCTCCTTGGGCCTAACACCCGCGGTCCCTAAATTATTTGATGCTGCCGAACTGTTTGGTGCTCATGGTAGATGCCTCATGGTTCATGGAGTGGTATTAGAATCCAGATCGCCTCGTGTTAATTGTCGAAATGGCGCATAGATTGGGTCGCCCTATAGACGCGCAATAGTTGCATGACTTTGCAATGAATTACACTACTTTTTTAGACTGATTTCAACAAAGACTGCCCAGTTAGATATCGCCCCATAAGAGGCCATAATCGCGTACTGTTTGCCTCTTGTCAGGTAATAGTCTATGGATCCATTTACTATATCCACAATGAGCTTTCTTAGTAGATCTGGTAAATGGCACTGCTATGTGAAGTGTGAAAATAGCCTACCTTGTATTGAGGAATAGAGGCATAATTATTTGCATATAACATTTGAAGGAGAGCATTCTTGATAGCATGTTTTTTTGTCATCCAAGGGAGGTGTCTGGTTGTTCTAAAAGCCCTGGATCTTTTTATTACTTATTAGGTTATTCTAATTGAATAGAGGAGGCCCCATGAATGAGTCAAAGCCGAAAAGGTGCTCTAGCAAATACCATTTTTCCTTTCATGGGAGGGCGGGCCGCTTTACGCGCTTGTTCCATTCAGTAGTTTCAGGATGCTTAGAGTTCGAGGTGCTGAGTTTGGGTGTGGGTTGGCGGTCGGACTGTATAATGCTTCATATCTCCTGTGGTGGAGCTGTAGAAAAAATGTATAGATTACATCTAATATATAGGAACCCAGCAGCAGGACATTTAGGGCGACCTATATGATTTTTGGTGCGCGGACGTAAAAATTTTTGCACGTATTTGTAGTATAGAATGTGCCTGAATCTATGAACCTATTCTAATGGGGGAAACTAAATTTGGCATTCAGCCTAAAAGACAAATCGGGGCTAGGTAAACCACTTTTCTTGGTCTATTTGTTCAGCAGTAATGCGCCCAGTTTTGCCCCCCCTCCCGTCATACATGTGTAGAAATCTTTCGGTTGTGGGGCGAACGCCCTCCCGACCGCCCCCCCCATCTTGGGCATTACAAAGTGCGCATGCCCCAAAAACCTAATTTTTGGATTCGCTTTCTCCCACATCCCGAGAACAGGGGTGTGACAGTTTTTGGGCTGAAAAGGAACAGAATATTGACGCCCCCCCGTCACACTGTCGCCCTATCTGTTAAATAGATAAAATACCTTATGGTGTTGGGGGTATTTTTTAAAAAAATAATTTTTATAAAATATATATAATATTTATTATTTTAATAAATTTAATATAATTTTTTTAAAATAATTTTTTATATATAATTATATAAAAATATTTTTTATGTATGTGTATATAATTTTTGTATGTTGGTGATATTTTTAATTATTTATATAATATTAAACATATTTTTTTAATTTTTTTCTTTTGGGGTTTTTTTGGAAGTACATACATTAGCGCCCCCGTGGTTGATTTTCAGGCGGGGACTCTTGTAAAAAAAATTGAAACCCATCAAAGAAGTTGGTTCTTTTTTTAGCCTTGTATGACATAGCAGTATTCAGAAATGGTTTTTGGTACTTTTCATTTCAAATTTAAAAATGAGAAACAGAGGAAAAGAAGAAAAACCAAGGCCCACCCAACCCCCCAAAAAAACAAAATGATTTTTCCGGGTCTAATATTCCTAAAAACCCATTTAAAAACCCCCCTTTTTTTAATTTTTATTTTTTTAATTTTTAATGTTCTTTTTTCTAGCCTTAATGATGTTTTGTCTATTGAATTTCTGCCAGGAAATAAGCTTTTAAAATTTTTGGCCCTTGACTTTTTAAAATTATTCGGTGTTCACTATAAAGGGCCTCTTTGGCATCCAATTAAATTTTGCTGGATGCCTAAACTTTTTACAGATGTGCAGAAAGTGCTTTCCCCGGGGGTTTGCCTTCATAAGTAATTTGAATTTTTTAACTTTACCCCTTTTTCATGCTTTCATGCTTGTTTTACACATTAACATTAGCTGTTTTTTCCTTTTTTTTTTTTTCGGGGGTTTTTTGGTTTATTTTTTTAAAGGTCGTCACCCTTTAGTAAAGGGCCTTTTTCTTTTTGCCCCTGGATGAAAAAAACCCGCTTATACCAAGAAAATGAAGGGTTTTCCTTTTCCCCTCTATGTTGAAGAGAAAATTCTTAAAACTTTTCACAATGACCCGATCTTTCTATGCAAAAAGCCAGTTTGGGAAATTGGGTTTGGTATCCCTTTATTTTATCTTTCTCCACTTTGATTTTGGGACAAATTTTAGCCCAATAAAAATTTAAAAAATTTTTTAAAACACCCTTAAAGAATTTTGGGAATTTGTCGTAAATTGAGAAAAATTTTAACGTTTTAAATTTGGGTTTGATTAAAAAAATTAAAATATGGAAAAAAAAAAAGTAATATTTTTCCCCCTTTTTGAGTATTTAATGTTGAAAAAAATTTAAGCCCATCCCTTTTCCCCAAGATTTGAACCAAAAAATCACTAGCTTTTTTTAAACCCTTTACTATGTCTACAACGGATAAAAAAATGGCCCTTAAATTTTCAGCAGTTTTAGGATTCAAAAACCGTTTGAAAATAAAAATTGTTAACCCACCCAAAAAGGATTTTTAATAAAAAAAAAAAACGACCTTAGTCTACCAGGTTTTTTTCTCGGGCTTTTTTCGGGGCACCAAAACTTATTTAGCAAAAAAGTGTTTAAAACGCCGGGGTTTTTGATTTTCCTGAGGGTTTTTCCCATATAACAGTTTGTATGGGCCGACGGGAAAAAAAAAACAAAAAACCCAACCGGGGTTTTTTTTTGCGAAAAAAGGGACAAAAACTGCAGTGGGCGAATCAGCCAAAAAAAAAGGTTTAGATTAGGGAAACAGTTTTTTTTTCCCCAAATGGTGTAGACTTACCCAAAAACCCCCCTTTAAATCCCCTTTGGGGATAGCCCCCAAAGAAAGGTTAAAAACTTTTAAAAGGAAAATTTTTTAATTAAATCCCAAAATGTTTTTTGGGTCCCAAAAAAACAAAACAACAAAAAAAGGCAAGCATTCCCAAAAATTCCCCATTTTTGTCATCTACGGTAACCTTCTTTTCCCCGGGTGTAAAATTTGAAAGACCAAGGTTTAAAACCCCTTTTTCAATGAGGGAAAACAGCACTAGGGTTTTCCCCTGGGGGGCTTTGGGGGTTTCCTTGGGTCCCCGGGTTTTAAAGGGTTGTCAGCCCCAGGGTCAACCTTTTTGTTAGCTGAAAAAAGGGTTTGGAAGGGGGGTCCCCGACCCCAGTTGAAACTTTTTGGGGTTTTTTTGTATTTAAAATTGAAAAATTGGGTGTAATTAAATTTGGGAAGTTTAGAGAGATTTTTTTCTGGTACCAGGAAAATTTTTTTTACCGAAATTTTTTCGGTTTTAAGACCTTTGGCCCGCGCCCTAATGTCAAAAAAAGCTGGGTGGTTTCTTATAGTCCGAAAAAAAAACGGGTTTTCTTACAACAGTTCTTTAAAACGTCCATAAATTGGGCACTACTAGGGCATTTTAAAGTAATTTTGGGAAATAAACATAACCTATATTACCAACTGTGCAGAACATAGAACAATTCATCGGCTTTAAAAAGAGCCGATACTAAAATTAAAACCCCGGGGGTTCGGGTACAAAGTCAGTGCCCTTTCCTGTCCCCCCCTTAAAATTAGTAAAATCTAGCTGTCAAAATTTAACCCATTATTTAAATTTTCTCAAGAAAACTTTTTTGGGGCAATTTAAAAACCTTCAAAATACTGTTTGTAAAAATTTTAAAATAGACAGTTTAAAATGCGTAGATTTATTCAATGGGTTTATGATTTAATTTGACAAAAAAATTGCGTCAAAATGTTGTCTCTTGGTCTTGCATTTTAAAGGGCCCTTTTCCCCTCACCCCCTATTAGGGGGGGGCCCACATTTTTTTTTGTGGGACAATTTAAACACAAAATTGAAAAAGGGGTTTGGAAACTTTGCCCTTATTTGCCCAACGGAAAATTTCCCAGAGACAAAAAATTTTTTTTCCCTTCACTTAACCGCCTTTGCCAATGAAGTTCCCCATAAAGGGCCCCCCATTGCCCTTTAATGTGTATCTTTGCCCATTTGAAAGGGGGGAAAACCCTTTATTACATTGCTGTTTCTTTTTTGCTACAAAAAGTGAACACGGCGCGGGAAATCGGGGGTCTGTTCCCTTAAACCTATTTTTTTTTTTTTTTATTTTTAATCATGTTTTTAAAAATTTCAAAAATTAAATGTAAAAAAAGTTTTTAAATTCTAACGGTTTCCCTTCACTTTCATTTTTTTGGCCTCCATCAGTGGTATCGCTGGGATACTTTGAAAAAAATATCCTGATGAATACCATAGAGGCCACAGAGGTATATGGTGTTTTGAGACTAAGTTTGCTTTTTTGTTTGAACTTACATGTTTTATGTCCTGGATAGCCACAGCTTGGTACATAAAGCATATATAGTATCTCACCTTTCTGTCCATTTTCACTTAGGGGTGTACTCACTTATGTTGCCATTGGTTCAGACATGGCTGTGTGTTATTTTAAGGGCATACCAAATTTACACCATCATACAAGCTGTACACTGACTACTTTACATTGTATCAAAGTGTTCAGTGTTGTCCCATAAAAAGATGTAATACAATATTTAAAAAAATGTGAGGGTGTACTCACTTTTGTGACATACTGTACGTTCAGAAAAAAAAGAAAATGTAGTCCCAAAAAAAGACTTCTTGCCCTATAGAAAGCTCTGTCTCAGCCCTGCCAAATTATATGTTGCGATATGTGTATATATAGATTTTTTATGTCTTTAAATGTATATGTCACTGTTATGTAAAACGTAGACATGTGGCAGATTGGCCATTTACGTATACGTTTTTAAACCTTTTTATACTTTGTTATAAAATCCCCATTAATAAGAAAAATGTAAAAAAAATTTAATTTTTTAAATTTTTTTTTTCAAAAAGCATTAGATGTATACATTTACATTTGCTTACATCAGTCCTAGATTTCGATGTTAAAAATAGATCTATGCAAACATGTGTTTTTTGCAAGACCACGCTTTTGTGTCCGTCACAAAAACCGGATGCAAACACAAGCTATGTGAAATGGCGTCAAAAGTATGCACTTTTGACTATATGCTTCAACCATTGAATACATCATACTATGCATTGGATACTATTTTGAACTAACCAAATAACCATAACTAACTTCAGAGCTGACAGGCTCTACCTTATAACTGTGTACCTTCAGCTCCACCCCTGTCCGCTCTCCTAACAGGCTGCACGGTCTCCCTTACAGCCCCTTCTCTCTGTCTCTGACTGCCAGGCTGTTAACCGCTTCACCTAATGATTCAGCACCTCTACACATTTTCCAGATCTCTAGACTACTATTACTGTACATAAACATTCCAAACGTGTACACATCACTGTACAGTATAATATAGTTTTATGTAATTGCCCTCCTTTACATAGTGGCAACTTATTATGAAGCATATGTAAAATGTTTTTGGTCTTTCTTCTTATTTGTCCTCTACCTCACAAAATCACACATTTGAGAACGACAACCCTGAATTTCTAACACCTTTGTACAGTCGAGTGCTTCATAAACACTAGCAGTGCCAACTCCTCATATGGTTAGCATCAAATATAATTTAAGGAGAAGATGGGCAGGTACAGAATTAGAGTACTTGACTACTGGAAGAGGGGAAGGAGGATGTATAAGCCAATTCATTTACTGCTTGCATAGGTAAGGTGTATTGCATACCATATAACAAGCCAAAAAGCATACACTAGTGTGCTTGTGTCATTACAAAATCTGACCAATTGTGGATGGGGTGAGTGTACATAGCACAACTACAGGTAGCCATTGGCCCCGAGACCTACTTATAGAAAACCATATGGTATAAAAACCTAGATATCACAAATACATAATTAATTCCCCTTTGGAAACATTTATAAAACCTGAAGACTCCCCTGAATTTGATGAGCTAAGGATTATTGCTTGAGCGTACTCTAACTTTCTACAGCATGTGTTATGTTTTGGTGACCGTTATTTCGTAGTTGGGAGACTATCGCATAGATGAACTGACAGCTAATTGTTAATTATTGTTCCTCCACAGTGAGTCTATACAACAGTCAAGACATTCTAGACATTGTCTTCATTCTTCGTGTCCTTCGTCTCATAAGGATTATTGACAGCATTCAGAGGTATTTCTAGTTCTTAGCTCTGTCTTATCTTGTATCATTAATACAATTCCCAGGAAAACAAACATTTATTTCTTGGTGACATGGCATATTCTTAAAGGGAAGGATGACCTTTGCACATCTTGTGAAATGCTACAGAGGCAACCAGAAAATATCCTCAGAGAGGGTCTGTGCCATGTGACCTCCACTAAGAGGCCATGTAATTTGGAGGAGCAGCATGCCCCTTATCTGTTCCCCCTTAAAAGAAAAGGGGTGTGCGGTTAGTATAGGCCCATTTACTTTGTATTTGTCTTGCACTTTACTGTAATTATTATTGGAACTTCTCTATGGTCATTGCAGGGCTTTTTGCCCTTTGTGGATGATTGTCAGTATATTTTAACACACAGTTTGTATCCTTAGTTATCTATGTTAATTTGTTTGGATTTTTTGTTTATACTTTTATACGCCTTTAAAATTGGGGGTTTTTTAAAAGTTGTTGTTTTTTATAAGTTGTATATGGTTTTGGGCATTTTTTATTGACCATATTTTTAAATTTTTAATGAAACTATTGTTGCATGATATTTTTGTGATGAAGATTCCAATTATTGGTCTTACTCATCAACCTATTTTTGTCTCCTGTGATTTTCGCACTATTTGTTAGCTACAAGTTTTTTAATATAATGAATTATTATTAAATAACATATATACAGGGGTGGCCAAAAGTATTGGCCCCCTTCCCAATTCTGTAAATAATACTCAGTTTTTTTCCAAAAGGGTTCAATCACAAATTCTTTGGATTAATTTAATTCATTTATTTTCTTGCAAGAAAAAACAAAAACAAAATGAGAAAAAAATCAAATCTTGATCATTCACACAAAACTGCAAAATGGCTGGACAAAAGAAAGGGCACCCTCACCTAATACTTGGACAAAACCCTTTAGCCAAAATAACTGAAAACAACCGCTTCCGGAACCATCAATGATTTTCTTAAAATCTCGGGGCGGGAATTTTAGACCTTTCTTCTTTGGCAAACTGTCCAGGTCCCTGAGATTGAATGGGGCCTTCTCCAAACCGCCGGGTTTTGAGATCTTCTCACATTTTCTATGGGATTAGGTCGGGAACTCATTGCTGGCCACTTTAAAGTCTCCAGTGCTTTCCCCAAAACCATTTTCTGGTTTTTTTGAAGTAGTTTTGGGTCATTGCCCTGCGGAAACCCATGACCTCTAGGGGACCCAGTTTTCTCACACGGGCGCTACTTATGCTGAAAATTTCAGACTTCAAAACCCATCACACGGTCAAGCAGTCCAGTCCCGAGGCAGCAAAGCAAACCCCCAAAAAACGGGGGAACCTCTGCCCGTTTGACTGTAGGGGCATTTTTTTTTTGAATGCCTCTTTTTTTTCCCCCGAAATCTATGTTGATGCCTTTTTTCCAAAAAAACTCTACTTTTTTTCTCATCGACCGAGAAGATTCTCCAAAATTTTTTGGGTTTTTTTAGGGAAGTTTTTGGGAAACCCACCTGGGTTTTTTTTGTCCGGGTAAGAGTGGGGTCTTCCTGTTAACCATACAGTCCTTTAATTAACGTAGGATAGTACGGGTTGACATGTTTACTCTCGGACTGCAGGGCAGCTTGAACTTGTTTTGTGTTATCGAAGTTCTTTATCCACCATCCGCACAATCTTTCGTTGAAACTCTCGTCAACTTTTCCTTCCCTTCCCACATTAGGGGGGGTTAGCCACAGTGCCATGGGCTTTACATTAGGAGGTTTGACAGTGCCATGGGCTTTAAATTTGGATGAAAATGGACGGTAAAAACGGAAACATTCGGTCTTTGGAGTGGATTGTAGCCTTAGATTTTTATTCTTTCCCAATTTGGTTCTAAAATCCTCAACGTTTTTTTTGGGCTTCTTTCTTTTCTCCATGCCCAAAGTGGTCCACACAAGGACACAGGACAGAGGTTTGATTTAACTTTAAACCCTGTCAACTGCGAAGTGTATTTAGTTTTTTGCCAACACCGTTAGGGGACCACAGGTAATTACAGGTGCTGTTAAATACACAAATTAGAGAAGCATCACATGATTTTTCAAACAGTGCCAATACTTTTGTCCACCCCCTTTTTATGTTTGGTGTGGAATTATATCCAATTTGGCTTTATGACAAGTCTTTTTGTGGTTTTCCATTGAAGACAAATTAAATGAAGATAATAATACCAAAGAATTTGTGATTGCAATCATTTTCAGGAAGAAACTGAGTATTATCTGACAGAATTGCAGGGGTGCCAATACTTTTGGCCACCACTATGTATGTATGTATGTATGTATGTATGTATGTATGTATGTATATATATCTATTTGGACACTGACACAATTTTGTTTTTTTGTACCTTTTTACTGAGACATATTCAAGTTATATAATGGACATAAACATAAAGTCCAGACTTTCAGCATTCATTTAAAATTGTGACAAGGGTTTCGGAGTTTCAGCTCCTTAACATGTGCCACACTGGTTATGAAGGGACCAGAAGTAATTGGGAAAATTAAATAATTGTAAATAAAATGTTAATTTCTAATACTTGGTTGAAAACCCTTTGTTGACAATAACTGCCTGAAGTCTTTAACTCATGGACATCAGCAGACGTTGTGTTTCCTCCTTTTTGATGCTCTGTCAGGCCTTTACTACAGCGGTTTCAGTTGCTGTTTGTTTGTGGCCTTTCTGTCTGAAGTTTAGTCTTTAACAAGTGAAATGCATGCTCAGTTGGGTTGAGATCAAGTGTCTGACTTGACCACTCAAGAATATTCCACTTCTTTGCTTTAATGAACTCCTGGGCTGCTTTAGATTTATGTTTTGGGTTATTGTTCATCTGTACTAAGAAATGCCCACCAATCCATTTGGCTGCATTTGACTGGATTTGAGCACATAGTATGTCTCTGAATACTCTCCAGGATGTAGGCACATCAATATCCAAATCTACCATAAAGAGAAGACTGTATGAAAGTAAATACAGAGGGTTCACTGCACGGTGCAAGCCACTCATAGGCCTCAAGAAGGGACAATGACCCAAAACATAAAGCCAAAGTAACCCAGGAGTTTATTAAAGCAAAGAAGGGGAATATTTGTGAATGGCGTCTGCTGATGTCCATGAGTTCAAGACGTCAGGTAGTCATTGCCAACAAAGGGTTTTCAACAAAGTATTAGAAATTAACATTTTATTTACAATTATTACATGTGTCCAATTACTATTGGTCCATTTCAAAACAGGGTGACACATGTTAAGAAGCTGAAACTCCTAAACCCTTCATCCAATTTTAATGTAGATACCCTCAAATGAAAGCTATTAGTCTGGACTTTATGGGCGACATTTATAATTTTTGGTGCCCAGGCGCCACTTTTTTGCGCGTTTTTGTAGATTTGTTGAATCTGTGAACCTGTTCTACTGCGGGTCATAGATTTAGCACTTTCTAGCTACGAAGTGACACTTCTGGTGCCCTACCTGTTCCAGCAGTAATGTGCCTGGATTTGCCGATAAAAATGCATACCTGTGTTGTGGTGCGTCATGCCTCCAGCATGCCCCCGATGTCAGGTGCATTACAAACTGCCGCGGGCGCTTTGTAATGCACCTAATATTGGAGTGCATCTGATTCAAAATATAACGAATGGGGCTGCACCAGTTTTCAGGCTGAAAAGACACCAGACTTCTGGTGCAGCCCCGTTCATACATGTCACCATATGTCTATGTCCATGTCCATTATATAACTATAACTTGAATATGTTTCAGTAAACAGGTACAAAAAAAAAGCATGTCAGTTTCCAAATATATATATGGACCTTACTGTAAGTTTAGAGGGTCACATACATACACAGAAGTCGGGCACTATTTTTGTTCTGCCGAGAACAATAATATATGATGTCCCACTTGGAGAAGTTATAGGTATCATGATAGTCTGTACAGATTATGTAATCAAAATAACTACCATATATTATTGCAGTGTGTGCATGCCCTCCCCATTTCACTTAATAAAACCAAAAATAAAACAGTATGGTGTGCTGTTAATTTATTGATCATAGGGATCACAAGGCACAGAGCCCATCGATGATACTATTTCATTGATGTGTTAAATTGGTGTTTTCACCAGGACTTTTCCGTGCTGCAGGTCAGGTCTTTACAAGCTCCGTACAAGCCATCCGTCTCAGAGAATGGTGAAGGAAGTGCGTGCCCCCATCTTTTCCATTCATTGCTATGGGATTTCCAATTTTAGCCAAGCGAGTGTACTCACATAGAAATTAATGGGAGGATGGGCACAAGCTCAACCTTCCCCATTCTATAAAACAGTCGGCTTGTAGCAATCTAAGACCTGTAGCATGGAAAAGCGCTGATGAGAGTACCCTCTAGGTTAAAACGTCACATAAGCTATACTTTATTTCTTGCAGGTTTCGGGTCATCATGAACACGTTGATAAACATCCTTCCACCCATGTTGACTTTTTGTGGCATTATTCTAGTATGTAACTTTTTTTACTTGTAATTTCTTTGTTTATACAACTAGTGTATTGCATATTTCTGTTTGCTTCAGTTGGTATCTATTTTTTATGTACATCATTGTGGGGAAAATATATAAAAAAATAGGGCAGGGGAAGAAACTTGCAACACATGCAATATTTTTGCCGTTTGTTATAGATGAGGAGCTATACTGTGTCGTGGCTATAATAAACTATATTTTTCTTCTTAGACTATATATTACGTTTTTGCTATTATCGGAATGGAAATTTTTAAGAACAAAATCCGTTTCTTTCCTGAAAACTCCACCGAGCCTTATGCACAGGCATGCGGAGCAGAAGCCTTGATGGACTCTTCCTTTGCCAAAAGCAAATACTGCAAGAATAACTTCAACGACCTGGGTTCTACATTTATTGTACTAGTGGAGCTGACTGTGGTTAACCAGTGGCATGATATCCTTTTGATTTGCTATGTCTTTTTTTAGATTTTTGAGGAGCAGAACTTCTCCAGTATTACTACCTCCAGCAGCGTCTTATGTTTGTTAGTGTCTGTGGAAAGGAGAATGCACATTATTCTGTGCTTTTTTAAAATCTTTTTTACAGTTAACCTTATTAACAACAACATAACAATGTCACCAATATACAGTTCTGCATACTGTTTGAATTTATTTTGCAGTTAACTTTATTAACAACTTGACGTCCCCCATAGGGTCAGCAGTTTTAAGAGTAAATCCACACAGTACCATATAAGAAATAAATGACCAAAACACTTAGGGCGACATGTCAGAAAAGAGGCGCCTCCACACCAGTTTTAAGGAGCGTTAAATAAGTGTATTTTGTGTCTAAATGAATGAATGAACCTGTCAAAAATCTGGCGTCTTGTCTACCTTGCATACTATAATTGATGCGTCTAATCTAGGTGCATAGAATAACGTAGGCGCATAGCATATCATTGCCAGCATATTTGATGAGCCTACTTTAGGCGCTGTAAGCGACTCACATGCCTTTGGCCGCCATCTTGGCTCGGCCCGGGGGTCATTCAGCTCTAGGAATCGCCGTCTTTGGTAAAACAGATGGCACTCTGACACAGGTCTTCCGTTTAAACTGGCCTCAACCAGCTTTATTGAGGCAGAGTATATAGAAGAAAAACACACATAAAGCAAAACCTCGGCCGTCTGGCCACTTACTACACATGTATAAAGAGTCCCTCTCCCACATGTAAACAGGACCTAACGTCCAGTCTCACCAAAACACTTTCTCCCAGTCGCCCGCTGGGTCCCGGCTTCTTCCAAGCCTCTGGGGGCCAGAGCCTCTGTCTCCAGCACCAGTGCTGCTCCAGGTTCTGGCAGCAACAACGCCCCCCGAACACCTGGAGTGGGAGGCCTTTAATCGGTCTCCAGAGACCTACCCAATACCTGGGCTGGACTATAGGGACCTGGAACGTAGGATCAACCACCCAACCATCTGCAGTTGTTCCGGGAAGGCCAGCCCTTAATGGCTGAACATTAGCCGTGCTAGGTATAAGGGTCAGCAACCTAATGCTGCTGACCGACAATACCTGGCTTCCCCCACCCAGACCAGGCTCTCGGTGGCACGTACGCCACCTAGTGGCAGAACCATGCGACCACCTAAGGTCGCTCCGTGACAGCGCATTCAAATGTATCTTACCTGGCGTATAATGCGTCTATTTTTGGAGTACTATAGTTCATTTATATAGAGAATAGGGCATTAAGTTTTTTGCCGCAAAATACACCAAAAAATGGCACAGCCCTAATGGGACATGTCGACTTTAACATTTTCAATAATTAATTACTTTGCTGAAAAAGATTTCTTACATCCCATGTAAAATAATTCATGAAAAAGCACCATCAGAATTGAATGTGGTGGACAACATATAGGGTAAATCTACATCACATGATGATTTATAGTGATGTTTACATGATTAATAATTGATAAAAGTGTAACAAAAATGTAGAGACTAAATATAAATATTGAAATTCATTAACAACATACAATAAATATCATCCTTAAAATAAAGTTGGTGCGGAAAGTATTGAGACACCTTTACATTTTTCACTATTTGTGTTTCATTGCAGACATTTGGTAAAATAATAAAAGTTAATTTTTTTGCTCATTAATGTACACTCTGCATGAAAGAAAAAAACAAATGTAGATATTTTTGCAAATGTATTAAATAAGAAATATCACATGGTCATAAGTATTCAGACCCTTTGACCCTTTGCTGTGACACTCAAATTTAACTCACATGCGGTCCATTTCCTTCTGATCCTCCTTGAGATGGTTCTACTCCTTCATTGGAGTCAAGCTGTGTATAATTAAACTGATTGGACTGGATAAGAAAAGGCACACACCGGTCTATTTAAGACCTCACAGTGGATGTCAGAGCACATGAGAATCATGAGGTCCAAGGAACTGCCCAAGGAGCTCAGAGACAGAATTATGGGAAGGCACAGATCTGGCCAAGGTTACAAACTAATTTCTGCAGCACTCAAGGTTCCTAAGAGCACAGTGGCCTTCATAATCCTTAAATGGAAGAAGTTTGGGATGACCACAACTGTTCCTCGACCTGGCCGTCCATGAAGACTAAGCAATCGTGGGAGAAGAGCCTTGGTGAGAAAGGTAAAGAAGAACCCCAAGATCACTGTAGCTGATCTCCAGAGATGAAGTAGGGAGATGAGAGAAAGTTCCACAAAGTCAACTATCACTGCAGCCCTCCACTAGTCAGGGCTTTATGGCAGAGGGTGCCGACAGAAGCCTCTCCTCAGTGCAAGACATATGAAAGCCGCATACAGTTTGCAAAAAACACATAAAGGACTCCCAGACTGGTTTTCTGGTCTGATGAGACGAAGATTGGACTTTCTGGTGTTAATTCTAAGCTAGTAAAGAGGATAACCAGCTCACCTCATTGGCATATTGGTGTCAGTTCTTTGGTAAATCCCGTGCACGATCCATGCTCCAAATGCACTTGTGGTTTGAGAAACAGCTTTCCAAATGATCAGCACAGGGAGATCCGATTAAAAAGAACTTTTATTTGACAAACTGCCGGTACAAAAAACGTGTATAACGGTGCAAGGGCAGGCTAGCAGCTCAGAGAGATAAAAGGATCACTGACATGTTTCGGGCCGAAAACGCCCTTAGACGTAGCCACATGTCAGTGATCCTTTTGTCTCTCTGAGCTGCTAGCCTGCCCTTACACCATTATACACGTTTTTTGTACCGGCAGTTTGTCAAATAAAAGTTCTTTTTAATCGGATCTCCCTGTGCTGATCATTTGGAAAGCTGTTAATTCTAAGCTGTATGTGTGCAGAAAACCAGGCACTGCTCATCACCTGCCCAATACAATCCCAACAGTGAAACATGGTGGTGGCAGCATCGTGCTATGGGGGTGTTTTTCAGCTGCAGGGACAGGACAACTGGTTGCAATTGAAGAAAAGAAGTATGCGGCCAAGTATAGAGATATCCTGGATGAAAACCTCTCTGAGTGCTCTGGACCTCAGACTGGGCCAAAGGTTCTTCTTCCAACAAGACAATGACCCTAAGCACACAGCTAAAATAACAAAGCAGTGGCTTCAGAACAACTCTGTGCCCATTCTTGACTGGCCCAGCCAGAGCCCTGACCTAAACCCAATTGAGCATCTCCGGAGAGACTTGAAAATGGCTGTTCACCAACGTTCACCATCCAACCTGAGGGAACTGGAGAAGATCTGCAAGGAAGAATGGCAGAGGATCCCCAAATCCAGGTGTGAAAAACTTGTTGTATCATTCCCAAGAAGACTCATGGCTGTACTAATTCAAAAGGTGCTTCTACTCAATACTGAGCAAAGTGTCTGAATATGTAAGACCATGTAATATTTCAGTTTTTCTTGTTTAATAAATTTGCAAAAATATCTACATATCTGTTTTTTTCCTTTCATGATGGGGTGCAGAGTGTATATTAATGAGCGAAAAAATTAACTTTTTGGATCTTTCCAAATGGCTGCAATGAAACAAGGAGTGAAAAATGTAAAAGGGTCTTAATACTTTCTGTACCTACTGTATATGTGCCAAGTGCATTGAAAAAATTTGTAGAAGAATAATATAGTCCAAAGTTAGTCAAGGGATATCATCTTATAAAGGGATCTAGTAAGTCATAAATATACAGTGCCAGTGCATTGATGAAATAAGTGAGTAAGAGAACGAATCAGTAGATGATTAAATTATACCTATAAAGATGTTAGCACCACGCACCCCGATGCACATTTAGCATCTCTTTCTTGGGGCGTTTTCCCCTGGAACTTTGTGATTTATGGTTTATTGGCCCTATTAGTTATTGTTTAATTAGTTTATTTAGTTTCATGAAATCCACACAGTGAAGCTGTTTCTGGAATAGCCAAATTAATAATAATTTTCCCACCATTATTCCTATTCAATTACCCCATAGATGTCATGCAATCCTGTTGGTAACTGAATACTAGTTTACATGACCAATGCAATATTTAGTCATGGCAGCCATTGCTATGTACAGGAATGTCAGCTGAAGCTTCTTTTCTAGATTGGGCAGAAAAAAAGTTAAAGAAGCAGGTTTTTAATACATGTGCATTAGAAAATTGTACAATTTTATATACATAAAAAGTGTACAACTCCTCTAAATAAGAAATGATTGCTAAATTTAATGCAGAATATGCAAACTTCTAAAACCACAGCAAAAACTGTGTTTTATCTCTGAAGTTTTGCTGCAACTCTAAAAGAACGACTTTGTTAAAGATTACAGCACTTTATATTTTCACTTTTCTTAACATTTGTACTTCTTGCTACTGGATTTTCTCTCGTGACCCATCCGGCTGCTAAATTGTATTTTATTGCTTTCCATGTTGTTGTTGTCATCATGATTATCAAGTAAGTATTTGAAGAGTAGCTATATTTTTAGAAATGTTTCCCATGTTAGCTACATGTCAGTGGGGGTCCGGGTGTTGAGACCCTCACTGATTTAATAAAAAGAAGGGGCAGAAGTAGTGACAGAACCACCACCGTAGCGATTGCTACAGGACCCACCGCCCCAGTGGGCCCAGCCCAGCAGGGCCCTTCCTGCCTGAGAATGCCCGAGCCCTCCGGACATGTAAACAATTAAAACCCTTAGGCTATGTTCACACGACTTATTTCGGGGCGTATTTACGGACGTATTTACGTCCGCAAATACGTCCTGAAATACGTTTCAAATACGTGTCACAAAGTGTGGCGCGTATTTCGCATCGTAAATACAATCTCCATTCTTTACTATGGGGATTTACGTTGCGAAATACGACTCAATAAGGGACAGGGGACTTCATTTTACGGACATATTAACGGACGTATTTACGCCTGCAAATACGTCGCGAAAATACGCCTCGTGTGAAAGACGAGGCGTATTTTACATTGGAATCAATGCTAATCTAATTGTTCATTATTTGAAACGTATTTCGGAACGTGTTTGCGGACGTAAATACGTCCGTAAATACGCCCCGAAATAAGCCGTGTGAATATAGCCTTAGCGGAACAGAGCCCCACCGGCGCCCTGCCCCGCAATTCAGACTAGTAGGTCTAAGACTTTAGACCTTAGACCTATCAGACGTCGGTCATGAATTCTGATGTAGGCGCCTCCTATACCAGGCTTCATTAGGAGAAGCTGGTCTGCAGTTTATTGGGGGAACGTGGAGAGTTGATATTTTTTTTTTGTTTTTCACTAATGTGGCCCTACCTAGCTGGGGGCCTATCTACCTACCACCTACCTACCTGGGTCTTGCCTACCTACCTATTTGGAACCTACCAACCTAACTAGAGCCTACCCACCTTGGATGTACCTACCTACCAACCTGAGGCCTTCCTACTTATCTATGGCTTACCACCTACCTACTTAGGGCCTACCTTCCATATATACAGTGATTTGCTAACTCCAAAAAGGAATCCAAAACATCTTACTTGGGCAGTCATCCCTAATCTAATGGGCATGAAACATATAAGGTTTCCTTGTGAGACCTTCTGCAGCGGGTAACAGAGTAGAAAGCAAGAAATCACAAATTAAAATGTCATGCCTGACCTCCCCAACATGTTTCACCAGCTAACTGGCTTCATCAGGGGATAGAGGTCAGGCATGACATTTTAATCTGTGATTTCTTACCTCTTTCTACTTTGTTACCCGCTGCAGAGGGCCTCACAAGGAAACCTTATATGTTTCATGCCCATTAGATTAGGGATGACTGCCCAAGTAAGATGTTTTGGATTCCTTTTTGAAGTTAGCAGATCACTGTATGTATAGGGTTTCCCTGCTAATAGGTGGTGTTCCACCAGACTTGATAATAAAAAAAGGAGTTATTCCTTCACAATTAGAAAGGAACAAATTGAGAGTTTAGAAATCAGGTTTTTAAATAGTGTGTATCGAGGTTGTGTTATACATAATAAAAGTTATGTATTAGTGCTTTATAGATTGAGAACTGATAGAGTTTAAGTTTGCCTATGGCAAAATAGTAAATATACCTTCCTATCTGGACCCATACCAGTCTGCCTACCTACTTACCTGGAGCATATAAACCTAACTACCTATGACCTACGTACATGGGGCCTACAATCTCTCACGGGGATTACCAACCTTCCTGAAGCTTGCAAACCTACCTGGGGTAGTGACAGGTTGCCTTTAATGGCAGGTTGATATAATAAGTATCAGTTCTTTATATGTCTATTGACTCTTGCACATTAATGTGTACATATCACCAAAATCACATATGCCCCCTTCACAAGCAAGAGAGTAGGTCTTAAGCAGCATCCTCTTGATACAGGCACAGTGCCATGTCTACCCATATGTGTTACGTGAATCACCTTCTCTCTTTAAAAGTAATAATTCTCTTAATGGTTATGTATTAAGGACTTGTTGATATTACTTTACGACAATCTAATATTTATGGTGGCTTTAAGATAGAGTTGTTGTTTTTTTTTTAACCAGATAATTTTTATTTAAAGAGACAAAAATACTTTTATAAAATAGAATCTGCAATGTACATCACATACGTAATATGGGTAATAAAGGATAACATGTACAAGTCAAGTAAATTAACAATGATAGATCAAAGCTTTACATTGAAGGCCGCTAGCATTGCATAGAGATTGAAGGAAGGCCTAGAGGGAAAACTGATCATTTGTCTCAGAAACTAGTCAGGTTTTAACCATTAACAGTCACCCTTTTCAGCAGATGTTATATTTTGCACTACTCTCTATGTTTTGATTTTCAGCATTTTTGTAGCATTCATTTTGGAAGCATTTTTTGTGGAATACTCCTTGGAGAAAAGTGAAGTTGAAACTGCAATTGAAAAAAAGATTCAGGAACTAGGAATGGCAGTACAAGAGTAAGTGATATGTGCATATTTCCTTTTGTTTTACTATTTATTTATTTATTTTTTTACTTTTTGGACATGACATGGTAGCCCAGTAGACCTAATAATCTTATTTGTTGACCTACCAAAATAATACATGTCATTTTAATATTATGTGGCTGCACTTCTTATCATGTGTTTTTTGGAATTGTGGTCTATACTTTCTTCAACTTCTATATAATTCTCTGTTATTTATTGATCACAGGGGATATATTCCCACTGGTAACTTAGTGGACAACATGGACACCTGTGAAAATGATTTTGGAGGATTTAGCGAGGGAAACCAGAAAGGACTGATGTTTCAAATTGCTTCAAAACGTAGGTTTAACTTTTTTACTTTTTCTTTCTTAAAAATATAACCAAATAGTAAGTTTTAGAGGGTTTGTCAAGAAGGTTTTTCTCTTTAACGTGTTAAAAAAAAAAATTCCTTACGTTTGCCATCCTCTGCTGCCATAAGCCCAAAATGATAAATGCAAGCGGGTCTCTTCTTGACACGCAGTAAAAGAGTAATGCATTTTTCTTTTTTTTTTGTTAACCCACTCTGACCTCTTTTAACCCCTTAAGCCCCAGGCCTGAAAAGTAGTTAATGACCAGAAATTTTTTTTAGTTTTTGCCTCCTTGTGTTTCAACAGTTGTAACTTTTTTATTTTTTCAATGACGCAGTTGTATGAGGCCTCGTTTTATTCTATACAAGTTGTACTTTACGGGGGAATATTTTAAGTTCACATAAATAATTTGCAGAATTTTTTTTTATTTTTTTATTTTTTTTTTTTTACACCATTCACATTTCACACTTAACTTGTTAGATTAATTCTACAGATTATTACGGTCGTGTGGATACCTAATATGTGTAGGTTTTTTTTGTGTGTGTAATATATGCACAATTATTTATTATTAAATATTTATTTTATTATTTATCTTTTTATTCATTTTTTTACACTTTTTATGATTTTTACTTTTTTTATTTTTTAAATCCCATGAAGGGAGAACTGTTTTTACTTTTTTTTTTTACACTTAGTAATGTATTAGCATATAGTCTGTGTCAGTCTGACACAGGCAGTGATCAGGAAAGCACACAGGCTGGCCTTAACGCTGGCTTGTTACGCAGACAGCTCTGGGGCCACTCTAGGTCCCCAGGGCTGACTGTGCAGCTGTTGCCCCGGGCTCTATCGGGTCACCGGGTTTTCCGATCGCCCGACAGAGCAGGGGAACCCTTTGATTGCGCTGCGGTGATGATCCGCCGCAATCAAAGTGTTAAAGCATCCGGGGTGCGGAGGTTCCCCCGCTTCCCCGTGCTCGCAGGAGATGTTCTGGGATCAGGGCTGTGAATTACAGTCACGATCCCAGCGCTGCACTCCGACGTCTGCAGCGACGCCAAAAGACGTCGCTGTAGACAAATGACCCGCACCAGCTGACGTCAAAAGTCGGTGGGCGGTCGTTAAGGGGTTAAATAAAAACAATTATTTCTTTAACCTATTTTAAATTCCAGTTGTTATATGTGGCGTATATATGTTGTCTAAAAATATTTCCTCTGGAATTAAAATTATGAAACGGGCTGCCTAGGCATATAACTATAGATTTATACTATATTGTACATACTGTATTTGTACTATACATGAAAAAGAAAAAATGCACATGCACTTGCCCAATCTGAAGCTTTATAAATTAACTCTAAGATTGCTGTATATGTTACTTTATTTTCTGCCGTTTTTTGCAAGGTTTATGGGTATGACACCACCAGAGTGAAGTTAGACACCATTCACATTTGTGGCTCTGTTTTTGGTGTCCCTGGAAAAGGATATTGGGGCAGATTTATCAATAGTGTCTTACTTTTAGACAGTGTAAAGTTAGACTAGACAGTTTTAGAATGCGCCACATTTATCATAGTGTTGATAAATCTGGTGCAGGTTAGAACTGTCTAGTCTAACTCTGTACCACAATTAAGTTGTCTTACTTTCCGACCAGAAATGCCGACAAAATCTGGGTGCATTTTTGGTCGCGTTTAAGCCACGCCCCTTCAATCACAAAACCACGCCCCTTTTACGAGGCCACGCCTCTTTCGGCGGACGAGGCGCAGAAGCGTCTGAAACTGTCTAAAACACATAGTAAATGTGGCGAAAAGATGGTTTCTGGCGCAAATCTAGCCAGAATTCTGGCGCAACTGCTTTGATAAATCTGCCCCAATGTCTTTTGGATTACATTTGCTCTACTGTATACATTTTATTGTAGACCACCATTTTGTGTCCCACATATAAAATCATGAAATAAAGCGAAAATAGTCCAAAGAAGACTACATTTGCCCTATGGATGCCTATAGCTCTGTCATGGTACACACTACAAAACCCTTTTTTCTTTTTTTTACAGTATTAAAAAGAATACTGGTAGAGCCGCAAAATGTGATCTGAATGGGGCATTAAAGGGGTTGTGTCTCACTATGCTGTTTCACAGCCAAGGCACTTCGATAACCTTCCTTTTCAGGTGTGGGGGGTTTTTAGGGTGATTTCAATTAGCTTGCTATTCGTAGCTGTTTTTTTAAGTCGCGGGTTTGAATAGCATGTACAAAGCTATAGAGCTTTAAGGCTTAAAACTTCTTATTAACTTAGGTTAATGAACTCCTGTGCTACAGATAAGACTCAGACGAGAGTTGACGTCAGCTTAGTGCAATGGGAGATCAGGGAGAGGTGGTCAGCAACCAAGAGAATCTTGTGTTCACTAGCAGTAGATAAAATCTTGTTTATCTCCTGAACAAAGCAAAACAAAAAACAATGATTTGATAATAGTCTTCATTTACTTTTCAAAATTTTAAAGTGAGACGGGGTGGAAAACCCCTTTAAGCTGGGGGGCCATTTTTGTCCTACCCTGTCTTACTAAGGAAAACCTGTAAAAAAGACATTTGAACCTCTATCCGTGCTCTATGTATTAGTTTTTTGTTGTTGAAAGGTATAAAAAGATTTTTAGTAGGTTCTGGTACAAATTTTTAAGGGGTTTTCTCAGTACAGGTTTTCGGGGCATTTGTGCTTATCTTGGGCTTAAAATTTAAATCCGGGGGCAGGTCTCCCCTGTGGGCGGTCTTTTTTTTTTTTAACCATAAACTTTTTTATTGTCAGAAAAAAAAGTATACAAACAGAGTACGTTATGTCATTGTAAGACCAAATTTCAACTTTTATCCCCAAAACAAAAACCAAAAGCCCCCTCCCAAATCCTTCTCCGATTCAGAGCAAAAACATCCTTTACAATCACAAAGCAAGCAAATTTAATAAATTCGTTTTGTCAAATAAAAATTGTAGGCGGTGGACGGCCTCCATCCAACAACTGCCATAGACAAGTCCGGGGAACCTTACCCCGAGACCCCCAACACCCTCTCCTAATAAGTCGGTCACAAGACCAGAGTTCCAGCCATTTAGCCCTATTTTTTATACTTAATTTTGGCCCTTTTTAAATACCCCTCTCCCAGAGCAATCAGCCCGTTATTTATTAAAAAAAATCCTGTGTGCGGGGGTTCTGCATCCAGCCCACTTTGTCGCTTTTAAATTTTCCCTCGCCATAAAAAAAAGTCTAGATATTGCTTTTTTTCTCAGCCTCGAAACCTTAAGTCTCTACATTCCCAAAATAAAAACCCAACGATTTCTCCCTGTAATTTGAAAAATACGCGGATCAATTGGACAATAAAAATCCAATTCGCTTTTTTTGGGGGCAATCCCAGAACTAGCATCAGAAGGCCGGGTGCACATGACACCTATTACACAGGGGGGAGGCCCCCCCATTTTAATTTTGCGAAATAAGGGTTCTTAAACTCGATGTATTAAAAAAAATTGAGAGTTTTGTTGCTGTTCCTTGAAATAAATGGTTTGGTCCCATTCCCCTCCAAATATTGGGCTTATGGGGCCCAAAATTTTCCCCTTTCCCCAACCTACTAGTAAATTAGGGGGTTTTCTAAAAAAAGTTTCCCAATAAAAGTTTTTAAAAAGTGGATATCAGTCCCTTCGTTTTTTTGTGTTCTTGACCCTATCTATCGGGGGGTAAACTTGGCATTATATTGAATTGTGTTGTTTTTTCGCTTATAAGCGTGCCTAAGTTTAAAGTATTTGTATAGCTGGTATTGGGGTAAGGCAAATTCCCTTTGCAATTGCTGAAAACTTTTAACCCCCCCTGATCTGAAAAGCATTTGAGGAATTTTGAAGGGCCCCCAAGATGCCCATGACTCAATCCCTGAAGCAAAAAAGTTGGACAACGGGGGGTATTCCAAACCCCCGGATGGATGTGCAGCCCTAAAGCCCAAAACCCACCCGTAATTTCCCCCATTTTTGCTAGTATAAAGTTGGAAACTTTTTGGTGTGCACCCAAAAAGTTTTTGCTCCAGTTTACCATAAAATTGGGAGAATTAAAAATATGCGAAATATTTAAAGTTTAAACCCTTATCCCCCCCCCCCACCCCAATCTCTCATAATTCATTTGTCTCCCCAAGAAGTAAACTGCGGGATTGGGAATTGCCAACCCTCCCGTCCTTGCCAATTGCAGAGTTTCTAGCTTTATCCGGGCAGTGCCCTGCCCCGATAAGGCTTGAAAATAGCATTGACTTTAAAAAAAGGAATTCTGGGGGGCCAGTTTGGAGAGTTATGTGGGGTAAACAACTGGGGCAAAAATCATTTTAACCAGATTGATCTTCCCGCTATCGATAAGGGAAATTTAGCCAGAAATCCAATTTTTTTTTAAATTTAATAGAAATGGATCCAGATTCAACCCCCCCCAAATTCCTGAAAATTCACAGAAATATTTTTAACCCCGGGTTGGGAAAGAATGGGCACTGAAGTGGTATATCCCCGGGGAGAGTAAATTGATCCATGGCATCCATGGCATAATGCAACTTCCCCCAATTTAAATTGTCAACCCAGAGTAGGACCTAGCTTTTAATGTCATTAAATTTTGCCTCTGGCAATGAGCCGCCGTATTAGCCAAAAAAAAGGAGGAACATAGGTATAAGGCTTTTTTGTCCTCCAGCCCCCCTTTCCCCAAAGCCTTCAATATGGGGTTGTTTAATCTGAGTGCTACGGCTCATTTGCCGGGGGCAAATAGCAATGGAGAAAAAGGGCACCCCTGTTTGTTCCCCTTCGCAAATCAAACGTTTTGTTTTGTAAATTTTTAGACTGCACCTTAGCCTTAGGATCAGTATAAAACGGGCTTAACCCAGGATATAAATTTTGGCCAAAACCCCAATTTATGTAAAACCCCCCTAAGAATTCCCACCCACATTCAAAAGGCCTTCAGCATCTAAAGAACAGATTGACCTGCCCCAGGTTATCAAAGGAAGCTGCAGGTTCGGGTACGTCTCCGTAAATTTTTGGGGAGTATCCCTCTGGGGTATAAAACCCCCCCTGATCGGATGCACGAGATTGATACCCCCGCATTAGTCTTTTGCAAACCCCTTTTAGCTAGTATTTTGGATCCACTGGGATTAGAGAAAGGGCCTGTAGCTCGGGGCAATGGATCTTTATCAGGTTTTAAAACCTATTTTCCCCCGCTTTTGTTTGAAGCAGGCAACCTCCCCTGTGCCTGCAGAAAACCTCCAACAAATTAGGTAACAAACCTCCCCAAAACTGTGAATACCCTCGAGGCAACCCATAAACCCCTGGGGACTTTTATTTGCCAAAAGTCTTAATGCACCCCGCAGTTCCCCTAGAGTAGAGGCGATCCCAAAGCCTCTCGCTGTTCGCACTTACCCTGGGAAGATCTATATCCCGTAAATATTGTGGTTGGAAGGGGAACCTCAAGTTTGATGTTATAAAAGTTTATAAAAATCCCCAATATTCCCAAAAATCCAAGGGTTCTGTCTTAAAGGGCCCCGAGGCGTGTGCAGAGCTGGTAAAAATGGAAACCCCCCTGGGAATTAATGAAGTGGCTAAGAAGGCCCCCCTGCTCCCCCTTTACCAAAATAAATTTGCTTTTTTTAAAAAAGTTATTTTAGCAATTCTAATAGAAATGTGTTCAGCGTATCCCGCGCCTTTACGCAGTTCCTCCCCGTTTTGGAAAGGGGAAGCAAAAAGAAACGTTCTCAGCACTTGATTTGGTAGTTTTTTTTAGGCCCCCTTTTTAAACTTCAAGGTGTAATTTTCCCCCTTTCAGCCCCCCTTAAGGACCCTTCATAGTGTCCCACACTGTATGATCGGGTGGTCCTATTCATCTGAAGAATTCCTCCAAAACTGACCCCCAATTTAACTGTATCCATTTGGGGAGCCGAGGCATTTAAAACTCCCCCGCCCCAATTTTTTATGGATAAAAACAGGAATTTTAAACTGTATCAGCATTGGCGAATGTCAGAAATGGCGTGTAAAATATCAGTTTTAGTAACCCTTTTACAGAGCCGCTGATTATCAAAGCCATTCATTCTAAAATGTGTTTACGACAGAATAACAGGAAAGTGAAAAATCTTTTGGGGGGTTTGCACGCAGTGTCTACAAGTCCAATCTCCATCATGTGTCCAAACGGAGTCAAAGCTGAGGGGAGTTGTTTTCATTATTTTTCTGATAATTTTTCCCCAATTGGGTCCCCACAGTAAAATCCCCATAATAAGAACTGGGCTCAGGATAACCACCCAAAAATTAAGCAGCTTTAAAAATACTGAAAATTTTGGGTGGAGGGATAAAATGTTTACCCAAAAAAAAATGGCAATATATATTTTACGTATACACATTATATCTCCATCCCCCTCTCTTAATAGCCCCGACTTCAAAAAGGAATGGATTTATGGGTGTGAACGACGCCCTTTTAATAATTACTGGTAAAAAATCTCGCCCAACCCCCCCATGCCCTTTGAAGCCATTTTACTGTATTGGACCCTATGTGTCTTGAATAAAAAATATAGTGGCTGTATTGGGGGAAAAAAAATTAAACATGCATATCTTTTGGTTTTGGGTCACTCGTCCCCCGACATTCCAGGGGCAGTGTTATCTTATCCCCATCTAAAATCCTGTGTCCCTTAAATGACCAATAATTTAACTGTCAAAATGATGGATGGAAGCCCTCAACCGCCTCACAATAAGCAAAAACATTTGGGATAAATAAACCCTCCCCCCCCCAGAAAATAAACATGTAAACCAAAACCCTTGTAAAATATTACAAAAAACAAAAATTAAAAATTGGGAAAAAATTTTAAAAAACCCTAAAAATGGGCCAAATCCTCCTAAACCGGGAAATGAAGGGAAAATTAACCCCATAGAACAAAATAAAAAGTTCTTCTCCAAACCCCCCCGCTCTTAAAAAAGTATTTTTAATGAAAAAATAAAAACCCGGGGTTTGGGGCGAGAAAAAAAAGCAAGGAAAACAGAGAGGGGGAAAGGGAAAAAAAATGTGTCGTGGGGTCCTTTTCTTCCCCCGGGCCCTGGAAGCTGCGCTTTTGATGGAGGATTCATTTTGGTCAATCCATGCTGCGTTCTCTTGGGTTTCAAAGAAATGCGTAGAGTTTAACGCCAACCACCGGGTCGGCTGGGAATAGCAGGCTATTGCACCGAAGCGCCCGGGGGGCGCCTCTTTACATCCTGGAACTGCGCTCTTCTTTTTTTAACCTCTGAGGAAAACCCGGGTAGAGGAGATCCGCACCGTCCCCTGACGCCTCTGAAGGGGGGCTTTGGCATATGGTCTCTATCTTTAAAATGCAGCAGCTTAACAGCATGATCTAGGCGGGGGCTGGAGGTAAAGGGGCATTGGGACCCCGTGCGCCCTTCAACTGCAAACAAGAAATAAGGATCCTTTCCAAAGATATTAGTGAGCCAGGGCTAAAAAATTTGATGGGTTGGGCCCTCTGTTTTTTTGGGCACTCCCCGTCGCCATTTTTTCTGCGGGAGCGATTCTCCGTATCCTCTTGGCGAGTAGGCCTTGATCACCGGGAAAGCGCCCCCAGTCCCCTGCATAAATGAATTGATCCCCCAAATCACTGTTCTGGTTTTAAAAAGCTTTGACCCGCTCGCAATCTTGCATATCTTTCCGCAGAAGTTGATATCCCTTTTAAAACCACCAACTTTGTAGTCGGGGGGGAAAAAAAGCAGTATGGGGATTGGGGAAAAAGCTTGAACACTCCCAGGAGGCTCCTTGTATCTTGCTGTGCTTTTAAAAAAGGAGTGACCTGTTGTTTTTTATTTAGGTCTGGTCCCGTATGATGCTGTGGGGTTATCTCTTCCTGTGTCTTTTCTTGCTGTCACAGCTATGCTTGTTATCTCCCGCATCCTGTGTTGTTCTGGGGACTTGTGCCAGAGGAAGAGTGGAAGGGGTTTTGGGCATATTGGGGGTAAATTTGCCCGTGTCCCCTGCGGTACCTTGCTTTTCTTCCCTGCTGTTCTTGCAAGCCACCTGTCCCTGGGCTTCTTGTTGCTCCCCTTCCCCCTTCTGTGGGCCCTTTTTCGGGAGACGCACCACAGGTCTGGAAAGTGACCGAATACTCCATGAGTATGAGAAACGTTGTTGTTTCCCCGGGTTTGTAAGTTATGCCTGCTCCAAAAGGATTTACAGGACAAGTGCTGGGCTCCTCTTAGTGTGCGTCAGCTTTCCGTCAGGCTCCCCCCTCCATTTGCGTGCTTTAATCACTGAAAAGTAGGACATCAGAAAAACCCCCCCCCTGTTCCGCTTTCCCCCGAGTGCGTTTATTTGTGTGAGCGGGGGGGGGGCATGTCACACCTCTGCAACCTCCTGCAAAAGTGGGTTATCATGCCGGGGACCGGTCACCCCCTCCCGGCTCCGTTTGTAACCAATACCCCGTATTTTTGTAAATAGTTTACATACAGCCTGAAAATTTTAAAAAAAAATGGAAAAAATTTTAAACTGCTCTACTTCCTTCCTGACAAAGAAAAAAGAAGAAAGGGGGAAGCGAGTTTATAAGGAGTGTTATATGGGAAGATGGGAGCAGAGTGTAAAGGCTGATGTTATATGGTAGTATGTTATAACTGGCAGCAAAAGAGGACTAATAATGGCCAAGGATCCTTCACCTAGAGCTATCACTGTGAGAGGAGCAGAGAGGACACTAGCCTCACACAGCTCACAGTGGAGTGTGAGTAAGACAATGAGAACACAGACTACCAGCACCTAGCAGAGCTCAGGCAGCTATTTTCACACAGTTTAGAGAGGAGTGAGCACGGAGAGAGCAGGACAGCCAATCACAGCACATGGGGTGTGTCCTGACCAGGGTTGAACTAAATGCAGGCAAACAATCACAGCAAAGGGGTGTGGCCCGACCCTAGGCTACAGTTTTAGGTGTAGAACACACAAATTAGATAATAGCTGCTATACTAAATGATTTAGGTAATACAAACCAATTGCAAAAGTGCTTATTTTTACTGTCCCCATCATTACAGTTATGATCTTTGTAGCCAGAAAACCCCTTTAAGTATTTGGAGGTCTGATGGTCATATGTTGAATTGTTCCAATGTAATTGATAACATTGCCCTGTTCAAATCTGTTATGAGTATTAACAGTGGCTAAATTAATTTGTGATATGTTGAGGTTTCCAAAGCATTTTTTTCTTATTAGTTGCTACAGCCTATACCATCTTTTTTTTTTAATCCAAAAACGTGTTTTTAAAAGCCACCACTTCATTAGAGAAAACATCTTTCAAAAAGACAGGAACAACACGTGTAGAATCTTCACAGCCTTACACTGGCCCAGAAGGTGAGGGGGACCACCACCACCTTCATGATGCTTCACCCTGTCTGCTAGAATGCCCAGGACAGCTTTAATGGCTCATGCTTTTAAAGAGGTTTCAGTTCATCAGAGAAGATGGCACCCATAGAAAGATGTGTTAGAGATCCATGTGGGAAAGAGTACACTTTAACAAGCACCTATTTTTGGAAAACGAGGGGCCCATATAGCACATGCTGTTTTACAAAGGCATGCCAGTATCTTATAACGTTACAGATAATCTGGACATTATTCATGTACACTTTTTAAAATATTTAACATCTTGCTCTAACAATGACTTGGCATTATATATTTAGTTATATCCCCTTGTCTTTCAGGCTATAGGACAGTGGATGCCTTATTACAGCGCATGTTTGAGGCAGAAATACCTCCTGAAGATGAAGGTCCACCAATGGAGGACATTTTGAATTTGTCACCCAACGACCTATATGTTGAAAACCCAACTTTCAATTCTGCAGCCTAGTATCCAGAGGATAACAAGTCAAACTGGAAAAGGGAAATAGTCTCTGCCGAGAATCCCAGAAATGCTGCTGCTCACGGATGCATTTTTTCTGAAAGAAAATATTTATTTTTATACAGAATGAGTCTTTTAGTATGTAAAGAAAGCAGACCAAATAATGGAAGGATTAATGTTTTACTGTGTCACGAGGAGAGCACATAACCACTTTGGGCCACTTTGCACAAGGCACTTCTATAGGGCCCACTAACTGCTTATATTTTATGGACAAGACTGGAGATTTGTTAAGTTTTGGGATCTAGTCCTATTAATGTAGCATATGAAAAACTGACTAAAACACAAACCCATAAATATGGCTGTGGAAAAAGCCCTCACACTCAAATGAGTACTAGTTTAGCATATGAAATGGCTTCATCCAGAGTCTATAGACAGTGGTCCTTATTTATCAAAATGGTCTAATAGTAAAACTGTCTTTATTGCACATAGCAATCAATCAGCTCAGCTTTCATTTTATTAACCTGCTGGAAAACTGAAAGCAGAGCTCGGATTGGTTGCTACGGGCAACAAAGACCATTTTACTATTTTACAGTTTTGATAAATGAGGCCCTATGTGTTTAGAGGAACACTCTGGCGCCTTTTGAAACTGTATATAACCAATTATCAGGGCCATGAACCCACAATTCTGTCTGTGGTGGTCTTCAGATCTACAGTATTTTGCAAAATTTTTCAGTATCACAATCTACAACTGGGAAGTATACTAAGAAGAAATGATTACACTAAATATACTATCTACTATTTTGCCATAGGCAGACTTGAACTCTTAACAACTCTATCACATAGATAAAACTTAACTTTTATTGATATACTAAATCATTTTTAGCTCTAAATTACCACTTTTAAAACCAACACTAAACCCTCTACAGTACTAGAAAATTAAGGAGAGGGTTTAGTGTTGGTTTTTGAAAGTGGTGATTTAGAGGTAAAAATTATTTAGCATATCAATAAAAGTTCAGTTTTATCTATGTGATAGTGTTGTTAAAGTTCAAAAGTTATGCCAATGGCAGAAATTTAGGTAAATAGTAAAGTTTTCAGTAGGCACGGAAAAAAAAACGCTGCAAACTAAGAAATGTTTTTTAAGATGGAAGTATATATAGTTTGTGTTTGGACAATGGACAGAATGCAAAGTGAACAAACGGAATAAAAATCAAAATTAAATCCAGATTTGGTGTGATCACACTCTGTCTCCAAAACACTAACCATGGACAATAAGTGGGTGGAGGCTTGCTCTGATCCTTCTGTCTCTTCATGTACTCCCAGGAAGACTCGATGTTGAGATCATGGCTCCATGGGACCACATGACCACAATACCTGTTTGAAGGTAAACTGTGGTCACACTAAACATTGATTTGATTTTGATTTCTGTTTTTCTCCTTAACTTTGTATTTTGTTAATGGATAAAATAAACTATTAAAACTTCTATTTTTAAAGGCATTCCTATTTTGCAGCATTTTTTCTACATCTGCATAAATCTCTTGCCAAATATGGGGGGATTTGAAAACCTGTTTAGGTCAAACTCACTTTTTTTTTCCCTAGGTTACCTAAACATTTTTTATACATTGGCCCCAATGTTTTTATTAGCCACTCATGCTTGGGATAGACAAAAAAACAATACTATGCTTCATCTTATGTTCCTTTATGACTGTATTCAGACATGGAATTTTAGTCCAGTTTTTTTTTTTTAGTCAAGCATAAGATAAAATTTAGTTGGTTCCACTCTTAGCTCAGACTAAATTTCACATGCAGTTTTTGAGCCAAAGAATATTCACACAGAATCCTTAAAACCACACCAATGACCCTAACACATAGCGTCTCATATTTTTCGCATTGTATGCACATATTAGTTTTGATTAGACTGACCTTTGTATTGATGGTTTGAGAAATTTCACTATTGAAAATTGCCCATTGATGGTCATTGTGTTTTTTTTTTTGTGTTTTTTTTAATCCAAAATACCCATTATGTCTTTTGCTACTAGTAAAGGGGGTACCCTGAATTTTCTTACTTTGATTTTACATTTTAAAACAACCCAAATTATAGAAATTATTAATAACAATTTTTAAAAAAAAAATGATTTGGGCATATACTTTTTCCCTTTATTTATGAAAAAATTGTTATTGTACACATTTTTACTAATTTTTTTTTAACAAACAATAATTAATTGCTTTTAACATTCTTTATAACTACAAATGCGAAAAAAGATTTAATAGAGACAAGAAATTAAACTTTTTTAAAAAAGGGGTTTTTCCTTTTTGCCCAAATAAGACCCAGGATTTTTGGGTTGAACTTTCGTTTTTTCCCCCCATCCTCAAAAGCCAAACTTTATTTTCCATCAAATATGAGGGCTTTTAATTTGCGCAAATTATTTTCTAATGGGTCTTTCACCGTCCCAAAAAATAACTGGAAACCCCCCAAAAAGCCAAGTGGGTGAAATTAAAAAACCAGTGATGAAAATTAGGTAACTTTTCATTTCAAAAAGGAAAAAGGGGATGATTTAAAAATAAATTTTTGTAAACACCACCCCCTTTTAAGGAACCTTCCAACGCCTTTTCCCACTAATTCTAACAAAAAACACATGCGGCAACTCATGTTTTGGGCATGTAACAGGGTCAAAAAAAACTCCTGCATTTCAAACCGACACATATGGGGAAAAAGGGTGTTTTGAGTGCCTTTGAACTGGCAGGTTTTTGCCAAAAAGGGCTGGTCTATTTTTCAGAAACTGCAACTCCGGGGGTTTTTTCACGCACAACCATCTCTAGGTTTTTACAAGAATGTCCAAAAAAAGAAAAAACATCCGTGGGCGGCAGCCCTGTGGCGGAAATGCCTTGTTGAGGCCCAAGGGGTCAAAGGGAGAAGGGCAGACTGGTTCGAACTGATAGAAAGGAAAACATGACTAAAATACCACCCTTTAAAACCCAAAGGTAGGCAGAAACATCCCCGAACGCCAGTCGGCGAACTTTGAGGCAGAGGGGCTACAGCACAAAGACCACACCGGGGGCCACCCTTTCAGCTAAGAACAGGGAAAATAGGGGTTTCCCAATTTTCCCCAAGCCATCAAATTGGGGCGTAGAAGATTGAAAAAAAAGTTGCCTTCTATGATCCCCGATTTCGCTGCGCATTTGAGGTAGGGTCAGAAATTTTTGGGGTCAAAAACAGAAACATGGATCCACCTGCCTTGTAAACAACGGTTCAGGCTGGTGGGGTGGTGTCATGGGGGTTTGGAATAATTCTTGGGACTCTTTGGGGCCCCTTGGGGACCAAATTGACATCGTTCAACACCTTGTGGAATCTATCCACGAAAATTAGCAGTTCTAAGGCAAAGGGGGTCCAACCCGCACAGCAGGTGTACCTAATAAAGGCCTTTGAGGAAAAGCACCCCTTTTTAAATTATACATAATAAATATATATATATAAAAAAATTAAAAAAATTTTTTTTTTTTTGTACTTTTTTTTCGAGTCCCACGGGGTGCCAACCATTTAGAACCCAATTGTTTGTACCCCTTTCTGCATTGTATAAAGATTGGCGGCTTCACCACTTCCTGCCTTCACTAGGCTTCCACCCCCAGTTAATCATCACAGGGGTGCAGGCACATTTTTCTCATTCGTTTACACCCGCAGGTCTAAATGGCAAATAGCGGGAAAGCCCCTGTTGGGGTCTATGTTCACACGGGTAATTGGGGCACGTAAGTACGCGCACGGCAACACCCAGTTTTTTGGGGAGTCGCGCTGATCAGTGCATACTCCCGCAGCATGAGGGGGGCAGGCGGCCCGCCGGCCCCATGACCTGCATTATTCGCGGCGCGTGTTTACCGCGAATAATTAATGTCACTTATTTCCCCAGTTAAAAAACTTTGTATTTAACGCGCGGGGGACAGGCGAAATCTATAGTTCTCTACGAATTTGGGGATTACCGAATTGCAGCATGCACCCCCGCGAATTAAGCCAAATATGGGGCAAAATGCGTTTTCGCATTACCTGTGTGAACAAACCTTATCGGGCGGTGTGGGCTCAATAAGCACCAACAACTACCCCCAAAAGTAATGGAACTGCAGAGCAATCCTACTACATAGCCACTTAACGACATTATGCGTTAATTTTTTATACAAATGTTTGATAAGGGGGAAAAAAAAAAGCTTGAAAAGGAAGGTTATAAAAAGAAAAAAACCCTCATTTTTAAACCAGCTCGTGGTGCGCCCGTTGATAGTGTCGCGATCAGTGCTCACTTGACCCTGCAGTGAAGCGCAGGACTCGGCAGCGACGTGCCATATATTCATAAAGAGACTATGGCCTGTGAATAGCTGCAAAATCACATGAACAATGAATTTGACATCATCAGCCCGAAGTAGTGGCGACACAGATTCAAGTGGGTTTAAAAAGTGGTTTAACAGGTGAGGTTTTTTTATTTCATTACTTCCTCCACATGCCCGACTGACTCATTTGGACATTCTCCTTCGACATTCCCCACAAGGGCATACAGATGTTATAGAGGGGGTCCCTTGCTCAAGACTGAGATGGATGAGACAGAGTGTTACAGCGGATGTCAAGCTTATCTGTAAATTAGCTGTTAGCTGCTGGTGAGCCGGCCTTAATGCTATAAGATAATCACTACAGCACCTCTCATATCATAGGGGTTGTTTGAAGTAAAAACCCTTTTAAGACCTTATATAAAATCTTTCGTCTCTGCTTTATGTGCAATACTGCAATGTGGTTTGATAGAAGCAAGTGATGTTTTAGAACTCATATAATGACTTTATGTGGTAGTTGTGGAGCTTTCTGTTGCACCCTTAGTGGTATCTGTGAACCAAGTGACTCATGCATGATTTCCTTTGCATATTGCATGGATGGAGGTATTCTTCCCTAGCAATGCTTTGGGGTAGCTGGAGCGGGATCATGCCGTGCATTTGGTTCCCATCAAAGTCTAGACAGCAGTGCACAGACGCCATGACGCTCTCTACTACGTGTATATATAGGGTCAATGTTCTCTTTTATTCTCATTCAAAAGTCATCAGTGAAGAAAAAAAAATAGGTGGAAAAAAAAACTGAAAAAAATCCATCTACGGACTGTGCAATCAGTGTAAAATTAAACATAGAGGGCCACATGTATGAAAACTGTCTAAGTCTAAAACTCACTTTGTTGTCCATAGCAACCAATCAGAGCGCCCAAATCTAAAGAAGAAAAACAGCTCACCTCCTTTAGCATTCAGCGGTATGCAATCCACCGGTATGATACGATCATGGAGTTGTCAGAACGGCTCCGGGCGCCACCACTGTAGATTTGTAAAGCAAACAAAAGATGAACCAGCTTGGCACTCTCTTCAAAACAGACCCTGGCAGCGGGCTTCTTAAAAGCAAAATTCTTCTTTATTGGACAAAAAATGTAAAAGGATGCATACAGGCAAAAGTATCCATTTGTATGACCAACGAGAGACACACAGAGCGAGCTAGGTCCTGCAAGTTTGTTAGACCGACGCGTTTTGGGTCACGTGACCCTTACTCATGGTACAGCTGATACATAAGGCAGTTACTTAAATAGACCTGCTGATTACGTAACTCGTGAATGAAAACATTTTTTAAAAAATACTATTACTAAACATGATAAACATGTACAAATACAAATGAAAAAAAAAAACACAAACAAAAACTTGTCAAAATAAATTTTGTTATTTGGGTTTTTTAGGTTGGACGAGGGGGCCCCTTTTTTCAAGGTGGAAAATCCACCCGCCCTATTTCGCAAAAATTTTCTACAATGTTCCTCCCCGGGGGCCCGAAAACTGTCACTCTTTTTAACCTATTACAGAGAGAGAGCACAAACCCCAAACCATGAAATTAGGAAGTGTTTTAAAACACGAGCATTGAACAAACAATTGGTGAGTATCTGATAGGTGCCGGGGGGATAGGATTTTCAAATCCCCCTTTTGGCCCCCCCAAACATATTGTACCCGAGTTTTCAACTGACGAGGTACACAACATGTTTGGTGTTAAAAATGTATAGGTTTTTAATCTGAAAATTTTTTTATTGCTTATATTAAAAAGATGGGGCTTTTTTCTACAAAGTTGCCCTCGTCAAATTTTGGTCCACAACCAAAAAAACCAATATACGAACCAAAGGTGGACAGAGTGAGATTTTAGATAAAAAATAAACTGGGTAAAAATAGGGGAAACCTATACTTGGGCCTTACGTGCCCAAAAACCCTAATTTTTTCGTTTTTGCCTTGTAAATTGTTGCATAGAAATATTGATTGTTTTAATAATATTCCAATCTTATTGAACTGTTTACTGTAATTAATTGAAAAGTGTTTCATTGCCCGGATAAAACTTGGGAAAATTCCAAAGTTTCTTAAAAGAAAAATTGTTGATTATTAATTCTTTTACCCCCCAGGGGCCCATGTTTTAGTTTCTAAAATTGAATATCCTTCTCCATTAATTTTGAAAAATTGTGTTTTTTTGGGGATTTATATTCAGGGGGGGATAGTGTATTAGTTTCATCCTTATGATTTTCCCCCTACTGGGATATTATTTAAACTGTGAGGGTTTTGACAAGAGTCGGCTCTTAAGATTTGGTTTCGTCCCATAGGCTTGGTAAAAGGGTTTTTTAAACTATTATTTTATTACCCTTGATTCACTGAAAAGTAACACCCAAAAATTAATTAATAGTCTCCGGTTTTTGTTCATGGGTAAAAAACCCCAAAACCCATTTTTTGTTGTCGTTAAGATCCCTGTAAAAAAATACGGGAACCAAATCAGGGCCCTCCCTGTCCTTTATAAGGCCCAAGTATTTATTTCTTGTATACCATTTGTGCTATCACAAAGGGGATGACCCCTTTTAAAAAAAAGATCCTTTTTTTCCCCGGGCTGCCATAAAAAATTTTGGGCCAAAGATGGCAAAAAAAACGGGCCCCCATGGCAGATCCCGTTACCGGGCCTAAAGAATTGTTTTTGAACATAAAAAAATTGTTTGAGGGCTTTTAAAAGTATTTACTCAAAGGGGAAAGGGAAAAACTTTTTTTTTTATTAGAAAAAAAAAACTGTTTTTTGCATAAAAAACCCTGTAGGCCCCCGGGGGGCCCTTGGCCATTTGGGATGCCTTTTTGGGTAAAACCCCAACTCCATCAATTAAAACCTTTTCTGAAAAATTTGGTGTTTTTTTTTTTAAAAATTTGTATTTGTACATGTTTTTTCATTTTTTAGTAATAGTTTTTTTAAAAAAAAAAAATTTTCTTTAAAGGGAGTTACGTAATCAGCAGGTTATTTAAGTAACTGCATTATTGAAATCGCTTTACCATGAGTAAGGGTCACTTTTAAACCGCGAAAAGGGGTCGGCCCCTTCCCCCAAAACCTTCCCCAAGGACCTAGTCGCTCTGTTGTCTCTCGTTGGTCTTCCCAAAGGGGTACTTTTTGCCTGTTGCACCCCCCCCCCAATTTTCATTTTTTTTTTAAATAAAGAAGAATTTTGTTTTTTAAGAAGCCCGCTGCCAGGGTCTGTTTTAAAAGTGTTGCAAAAAGTGGTTCATTTTTTTGTTTGCTTTCCCAAATTTAAGAGCCCCCTTTTCTTTTGTCCGGGCCCACTATAGGAAATGAGGGGGGAAATTTTGATTGGTTGCTTTTTTGGGAAACAAAGCGATTTTTTAGCCAAAAGACAGTTTTCATTACTGGGGCCCCAAAGAGTGCCCAAAACCCAATCCTTTCATTTTGGGTCTCATAAAACCAAACAGGGGGGGGGGGTCCCTAAAACTTACAAGGGGTGTCGGGGATCCCAATTTTCCCTTACCCATTCCAATGCTTTTTCCCTGAGATATTGTCCCCTTGAAACCCAACCCACTGACCCATAAAAAATTCACAGCACTTGCCCTGCAGAACAAGAAATTTGGGACAAAAGATCCAACCCAAATTTTTCCCATGAGTATTTTACTTGTAAAACATCTTTTAAATTAGTGAGGTGCTACGCCCTTTTGGGGGTTCGTAGCCCCTTTCTTACATTTTCAACCTGGTAACTTTTGGTTTTTTATATTTGCTTTTTTAAATGTGCCGGGGGTGAGAGCTCCTTTGGGCCCCCAGTTTGAGGACCCCCATTTTTTTTTTTTGGGGTACATTGTATAAAAAATAAAATTCCAAAGAAGCTTTACCCTGAAAAAATAGAAAAGTGATTTAAAAATTCCAGAAGCTTTTGCTATTATAAAATTTTTTTTAATAAAAAAATTTTATTACTTTTTTTAGACGTTTATTAAAAATTGTTAGTGGTTTCAGTTAACACTAAAACCACTCAACATTCTATAAAAAACTATTCACCCAAAAAATTTTATAAATTTAAATTAAAAACATTTTAATTTCTTTTAATCACCCATTCTATGATAAAAAAAACGCTTTTATAAATTCCAAAAATATATATAAAAAGTGATTAATAAGATGAAACACATGGTTTTAAAAAGCAGTTTATGCTCCCTCTATTGGGCTTCCTCCCGAAACGCCCTGTAAAAGCTGTTAGCTCCCCTAAATTTGGGTTTATTAGGGTTTCTAAAGTTTCAAACAGTTCTTCTAGATCAAAGAGACCCCTTGGCGCGGATTTAGTGCATTCCAAAAATTTTTAATTCCCAAAGCGGGTTTTTTGGGGTGGTTTTTTTTTCCAAAAAGTAACCCCAAAATTTTTGTTGCTCTTTTGGGGGTTAATTTTTCGGGCTCCAAAAAACATACTACATTGTTTCCCATGGGGAATTTCCCCTTTTATAAAAAGCAAATAGAATGACATTCAATTCTTTTAAAAGGGGTCCGGGAAAAACGCACGAAAAGCGGGAATTTAAAAATTTCATCACGATCACTCGTCTGAACGGAAGGGGAAAGGTGTTTTACATTTTTTAAAAAAATGTAAATCAAAATGCACATTGTTAGATAAGTTTTTTGGGGTTCGGGTTTTGGATCCAAAAAATGGATCTGGGAAAAAGTTGTGGGAAAATACCCTTTTTAGGGACTAGGGTTTTGGAGAAAAGGGGCGTTTTGGGGTTTTTTCCGGGAAAGGGGGAAAATTTTTTTTCCCTTTAAATGAAGACAATTGACTCATGTTTTTTTTTTGCCTTTCCCCTGGATCAAAAACTTAGCACAAAAGGGGAAATGGGATGGGTGTCCCATCTTTTTTCGCCTTACAAAACTATGTAAAAGGGTTCCCTTCAGAACCCTGGCCCGAGGCTTTGGGTTGAGAAACGAAAACCCCTTTAAAGGGGGATACAAAAATTACCAACAAGGGTGGTGGGAATGGCCCCCTTTTTTTAAAAAAATGTGTTGAACAAATTTGGCTTTTAAAACCCATTTAAAAATTTTTTAACTTGCAAAAAACCCCCATCTACCAGATACCTTTTGTATACACGGGGGGGCGACATTTTTCCCCCAATACAAAGGGGCATTGTTTTGGTGTATTTTGTGCCAAAAAAACTGTTGCGCCCTATTCCTTATAAATGAACTGTAAAAATACCCAAAAAAATAGACACTTTTTATTCCAAAGGGACGACAAAATTTGGAAAAGCCCCCTTTAAAATAGGCACGTTAAATAAGCTAGCAATGATACCCTTGGTGCATAAAAAATTTCAATGTGCCTAGATAAAGGGGCATCAAATTTTTCTTTCAAGGTTTGACCACATGCCTGGTTTTTGGCAGGATGTTCATTCCCCGGTTTCACTTTGCCCCGATTTATTTCGGGCCCCCCCCCTTAAAAATTTAAAAGGGGAAAGGGGGGCCCCTTAAAATTCGGACAGCCCCGTTGGGTTTCCAGGTTTTTGCCAACCCCCTCCCCTCTTGAAAAAGGTTTGGAAAAAAACCCAAAAGGTTTAAAAAAATGCCCTTATAAGGGAGAGCCCCCTAAATATCCCCTTCCTTGTGCCCCCTTTTTTAAACCCCCTTTCCCTTTTTTAAAAAAAATTGTGATAGATTTTAATTTGCCCTTTTTTAAATAAGAAAAAGTGCCCCCTTTTCAGCGGTAGGCCCCTTTTCCAGGTAGTTTACCCAATCTTTTTTTGCATTTTATCTTTTTCCCCGGTTCCCCCCTTTTTCCCTTTTTACCCCCTTTACCAGGGGTTTTCCCCCCTCCGTTTTTGGGTTGCCCCCCGTTAAAAACCCCCATTTTAAAAACCCAAACCCTTTTTAAACGGTTAAAGGTAATGCCCCCCCTTGGGGGCCCTTTTTCCCCCAAAAAATTTTCCCGGAGGGAATTTTCCCGGGTCCCCCCTTTTCCCGGATAAATTTGGGGTTTAAAAGGATGCCCCCTGTTACCCGGGTATTGGGCCCCCTTTTTGGTTGGTAAGGTTTTGCCCCCTCTTTCAAAAGGTGGTGAATTTTACCCAAAAAATCCCCCTTTTATTTTATGTTTGTTTAACAGAAATGACTCCATTCATAAGTATGGGCAAATAACTTCTGTGCCTTTATTTATTCCTGCATTTCATTTTGATAAATAACATTGTGAAGATTATTAATTTGCTGTATAAAGAAAAGTGCATTTAAAAGCGTGGCCTCTTTAAATCTACGTAGAATCTTTAATTTTTTTTGCATTTTTAAATTAAGGTCAGCTTTTTTTATTACACCCTTGTGTTGATCACATCCGTTTAGTGCAAAATGTTATTTCCTGCAAAAAGACACTCCTTTTTGGTTTAAAATGGTTGCCCAGTCTTAAACAAAATATTAGGAGGGATAACAGAAACCCAATGCAGAATTTAAGGGTTTAAAGTGCCTGTTATTTTAGGAGCTTTGGCCTCTTCTTGGGGGTAGGAAATTTTTTTATACCCCTCAATTCTCTATGGGCTGAATATAATGTCTTTTATTGCTTTAATCCTTTTAAATTTTAATTTTTAGCATTTGTACCTAGTTTAAAAAAATGTGCAGCATATCGTTAAGAATGATCAAGATTATTCCTTTTTGGGTCAAATGGAGGCACTACCCTACCCTAAATTATTGAAAATTCAGGTAAGGCGAAATAAAAACAATTAATGATATAGTGAGGTGTTGGCCTAGGGTTGTTATTTGCATGTGGATTTTTATTTAACCAAATAGTTGCCTTCAGTCCAGCATTCAGTCCGCCGAGAATATCTGTATCCAGATTGTCACCCACCATGACACAGTCCTCTGGTTTCACCTTCACAAGGTCACAACAATTAGAAAATGGAAAGGCCCGGGTTTTCTTCAGATGTTCCCCCCCCACCCAAAATGCGTAATTATGGCCGACCCCCAAGCCTCGATTTTCTCTCTCTGAACCTGTCCGTTTCCCTTTGGTGAGAGGGCCAAAGTTGGCCCATTTCCAGTTTGTTGATATTTTTTGGGACTTTTTTGCAATGTCATGAGTTGCAGCCGGTATGTTTTCCAAAGGTTGTAACATTCTTTGGCTAAGTCTGTGTAATCTCCAGGTCTTATGTCCTGCATAGATGTTTCAAAATGTGAAACGCGGAGGTCGTCAATGGTCATTGTGGAGGAATCAAGAGTTTCATGTAGAAGTTTTGTTTGGAAACGATTGCATATAATGCGGACTTCCTCCTCACTGAATTGGCCTTTGTCTACCAGTATTTTTATTACCTGCAAAAATATAGTGAACAGTTCAGATTACAAAGAGGGTGAGGAAGACTAGTGATATCCTGTCTATAGTAACATGGATTCCCAAGAAAATGCCTACTCAGATCTAGAAGGGGGAATATCTCTCATTGGGGAAAGCCACCAATAAATTGGTCGGTGTGAGGATTTACGCACCTTTCAGTCCTCACTGACTGTTTTGCATAAAGCAAAGACTTCTGGGAAAAGAGTCAAGGAGCTCCACAGCGCACTCTATTGGATGTAGTTATCCTAAATTCACATGTAGCTCGCAGGAGCCTAGCAATGTGAAAGGGAATTAAGCCAAACCAGTTAAGTTCATCTACCGACAGCTGTTTCGGGGTATTTGCACACATCTGAATGCGCCTAAAGTAGGCGCGTTAAATAAGCTAGCAATGATACCCTAGGTGCATAAATTATGCAATGTGCCTAGATAGGCGTATCAATTTTACAATGCAAGGTAGACCACATGCCTGGTTTTTGACAGGTACGTTCATTCAGGTGCACTTTGCACTGATTTAATGCGGCTTAAAACTAGCGTATCGCGCGCCTCTTTTCGGACATGTCACCCTATGTCTGTTGTATGCCAGTATTTTGTGCCAACAAATGGCACTGGTTGCTAAGAATGTAGGCAAAATGGCTAAGTTGTTAGTTGTCAATGCAGAATAGATCTTACTGGTTGGCTGGGTTAGAAGCAACCAATTTATCGGTGGCTCTCCCCAAGGAGAGCTATTCCCCCTTCCAAGCCACTCTCGCCTCTCACCCAGCCAACTAGTAAGTTCTACTCTGCACTGACAAGGGGCAAATACCGTGAAACAGCTGTCTGTAGATGAACTTAACTGGTTTGGCTCAAATTCCTTTCACATTGCTAGCCTCCTGCGAGCTACATGTGAATTAATTATAACTACATCCAAAAGAGTGCACTGTGGAGCTCCTCAGCTTAATTCAGAGCTTTAAAGATACAGATGTTTCTCACACTGAAACTTAAAGGGCTATTTCTAAGATCAGGAGACTGATGGCCTATCTTTGGCCACTGATATCAAATCGGCAAGCTCTGACTCTCGGCACCCATACAGATTAGCTGTTTAAAGGGACCACATGCACGAATTCAGCCTTTTTGCTGTGCTAATGGCTCCATACACCTCCACATTACGTAGCATTTTGCAGCCTATTCCTATAAAGTGTGCTGCCCTTTCAATCATATAAACAGTGGGGGGGGCCAAGAGTCAGCTCCTCATCAATCTATGGCCTGGTTTACATAAACGCAAAGGGTTCAGTTAAGAACCTCTTAGATTCCATAAAAAAATTATGGGAAAAAAGTGCCAAAAACGCTGTTTTTTTGTTTAAATGGGAAAAC
>JAODAL010035411.1:0-42981 GCA_025379985.1 Phyllomedusa bahiana | reverse complement strand
GGGGCCCACCCACCTCCAGTGTGAATTTTTTTTGTGGAATCCGGACGTGAAAGGGGAAAAGGGGGCCGTAAGAAGGGGGGACTTGGCTTTGAATACCCCCCCGGGCCCTGGGACCGGCCAGCTGCGTGGTTTCCCGCTTTTTTTCCCTTGGGTGGGGGTTTAAACAAAGGGGGCCCCCCAGCGTGGAAAAGTGGGGGAATGAACTGGCGATAGTAGTTGCAGAAGCCCAAGAATGGGCTGGATCCCCCCGCAACCCGACGGGGTCGTGGGGCCCTCCCAAAAACGGCAGACATTTTTGCGGGGGTCCATCCGTAGGCCTGGTCAGAGAGGGAAGTCCCCCGGGAAAACGGGAGGCTAGTCTTTTGGAAAGGCATTCCCCAAAGCTTGGCATACAGGTGGTTTTTCCCGGGGAAAACTCTAGTACTTGACGGACTGGCTGGGGTTTAAACTCGGGGCCCGGAGAAAAACACCAGGTTTGTCATCAAGGTAGAAAAACCACGCAGGTGTGGAGGGGGGTCCTGAAGACGTCATTCACGAGCCCTAAAAAACCGGAAAGGAGCATTGCACACCCAAAGGGGGAAAATAAACCAGGTACTAAAAAATGCCCACCCCGGGTTGTTAAAGGGGCCGCCTTCCATTCGTCGCCCTTCCCGGATTCGGACCAATTTGTAGGCCCCTCTCAGGCCCCAACTTGGAAAAAATTTCTTGGCCCCGGCAAGCGTCAAAACATTTTCAGTAACCAGGGGGAAAAGGATAAAGGTTCTTTCCTATCTTGTTCAACCCCCCCGGTAATTAGCACCCCCCGGCAAGGTGCCGCCCCTTCTTCTTCACGAAAAAAAACCCCCCCGCCCCCAGCGGGTTAAAGGTTTTTGGGATAAACCCCCCTTCCGGAGTTTCTCCTGGATGTACTCGGCCCTTTGGTTTGGGGGTCTCAGGAACCGACAGAGGGTAGACTCGGCCCCGGGGGGGGACTGGCCCCCGGGAGTAAGCCCAATTGGGCAATGGATGGGCTTTTGCGGAGGGAAGATTCTCAGCTTGACTTCAGGAACACATCGGCTACTCCAATTTTCGGGCGGCACCCCGGGCAAAGCCCCTGAGGGTTTAAGCGCGAAAAGCAGAAAGAAACGGCGGGTGCCCCCAAAACAACCCCCCGGCAGTTGGGACCCCCAACAATCACCCCCCCCGTAGACCACCCCCGGGAAAAGGAGAGTGGAGCCGCACCAAATGGGGTCCGAGGGGGATCGCCGATGAGGAGCAAAGGGAAAGCCCCGTGGGAAGGGGAAGACCTCTTTTTTATGCAGTGCCCCCAATGGGGGGGACAGGGGCTTGGTGACAAAGGGATGGCCCCTTTAGAACTCCCCCTGCGGGGGGATGCAAGTTTTTTTTCCCCGGGTACCCCTGGAAGCCGATACGCTTAAAAACTAGAGCCTGGTGTATGAATTTCCCCGGGGCGGAGCCCGAGCCCCCCAAGAAACCCCCGGAATTTGGTTCGTAAATACCAGCCCCCTGAAAACGATTTCCCACAGGCTTAAAGAGAGTGAGGGGGAGGGGGTTTCCCACCTGGGGAAAGGGCCTCCCCACAGATCCTAGGTGCGAGATTTTTCCCGCAGGTTTGGGAAAGTTTGGGGACAATTCCTCCGAAAAGGGTCTGGGCCTGAAAAAAAAAAAACAGTAAAAGGCACAAGTTTTTTCCCCGGAAGGGGCCAATTTTTTCTCAAAAGAGGGGACCCCCAAATCAATCTGCTTTCCTCGTCGGTGGTGTGGGCCCGACTTTTGGCGGGGGGGGCCCCGGGGAAACGGTCCCGGGGAAAGGAAACCGGCGGGGTTTTGGGCTGACTGACGCTCTTCCCCAAGTTCTTCCCCCCATTCAAGGACCCCATACGTCAATGGGGTTGCAACCGGATCAGGTCCCCTGGGGGGAAGACGGGAGGTCTCAAGGGGCCAAGACGCCCTTTAAACCCTCGGCTTGGAGCCCTTTTTTTAAAGGGTAGCACACGGAGGGGCCCTTCGTTCCAGGGCATTTTTCAGGGGGCCGGGAAGTAGGAAATTGTACCGCGTAGTTCCAACAGACAGGGCCCCCCCTGGCGTAATTTTAGGAGGGCTGCCCTCAGGGAGGTTGCGGGGGCCCTTGGCCCCTTTCAAAAGACGTTGGGGAAAACTCCTGGGGAAAAAATTTGATCCGCCGTCAACTGGCCCGTTTCGGTCCCTAGGGGTGTAGCCCATGCCGGGGCCCTTTCCCCGGCGAGGGGGGCTGACCAAAAACGCCACCTTCGCACGTTCGGAAAAGGAACTAAATCGTTTCCCCCTCCCGGCTTTAAAAGCTTTGGGGCGATAAAACCCCCTGCAGATTTGGGGGTTTCCCGTCAAAATTTAAGATGGGGGGGACAGGCGAAGTTTGGGCCCCCCTCGGGAACCCCGCAGGAACGTAGGACAGGAAAAAACCCACTGGCGAAGGCCTGCTGTTTGCTGCTGCGGACGGTAACGAGTTGCTGCAACATGGTGGATAGGGGGTAATTTGGGGGGGCCTGTTGCCCCAAGTTGCTGTGACGGGGCGGGCAAAAAAACAGTTTTCAAAACCCGCCAGGCGGGAAAAACGGCACCTTGGCGGTTCCAGGGCCCGGGAACCCTACTTAAACAGCCCCTGGGGGTGGACCCAAACTGACCCCGCAGGCGTGGCGTAAGCCCACACCGGGGAAAGTGGAAATCAAATGGCCCCGGGTTTTTTCACCCGGGGGGGCCCGCCGAAAAAGCGGATGGTCTTGCTGCGGTGGGAGTCCACCAGGTCACTTCCACGGGCCGGGACTTGCCTGCGGTGGCGGCCAAGGGTAAAAATTTACGGAACGAAGGCGGGGCTCGTATTTTGGGGGGGACCCCCAAGGCGGGTTTGGGTTCAGGGAAAAGGGGGCACAGATTCGTAACGGAAAGACACGCAGGAGGTAAGGACAGGAGGTTTTGGGTTTTCGGGTCGGAAAAACGAAAGGAAGTGGGTCGGTAAAAAGGGAAAGGCAAACAGGAACACAATAGACAGCTTTCTCCTAAGGAACATACACTAAGGATCCGGCGAAGGACGCCAGGAAGAGGCCGGACTTAAATAGGAGCAGTGCCCGGCAATGACCAATTACCGGCGCACTGCCCATTTAAATTCAAACTGCCGGCACGCGCACGCCCCTAGGGGCGGAGCCACGTGCCGGGGGACGGAGCCAGATAGAGCAAGAGCGCGGCCGGGTAAGTGAACGCTGGCAGGGGCCGGGACACGAGCGGACCCCGAACCCGACGTGCGGGACGGGGCTCCGCTGAGAGCAGGGGCACGGGCGCGCCTGCGACCCAGGACAGTGGTCGCAGGGGCGTCCGTGACAGTAAATTTTAAGTTTCTCGTATTACTGTTTAGATAGTCTACAAAATCACCTATCCGATTGGTTGGATCCTTCCATTTAAACAGACAGTCGTCTATATATCTACAGAACCAATGGATGTACTCAAAAAATGGATTTCTGTCACTGAAGAGATAGAGTTCTTCAAATGAGGCCATATAGATCCCCGCAAGCGCCGGGGAGAAACTAGCTCCCATAGAAGCGCCGCACTTTTGCAAAAAAAAACTGATTGTCAAACATAAAGTTATGGCTAAGTAAATACTCTACAGATGTAGAGATAAACTTTTGCTTTTCAATGAGAAATTGCTATATTTCTCTAGGAAAAATTCTAGAGCCAAAATCCCTTGGTCATGTGGTATAGAGGAGTAAAGGTTCACGACATCACACGTGACCCAAACTGCATTCCCTGGCCAAGATAGGTGCTCAATGACAGAGATCAGCTGTTTGGTGTCTCTCAAGTATCCTGGAATGTTGGAGACTATTGGCTGTAACTGTGCATCGACCCATCTTCCCAGTTCTTCGTTCAATGAACCAATTCCGTGCGACGATGGGTCGGAAAGGGAGGGGGAGTTCCCCTTGTGAATTTTGGTGAGTGCATGGTAGATAGGGATTATTGGGTCGGCAGGGAGCATCCTTTCAGCTATAATCCTAGTAAGAACTCCTGTGGAGACTGCTTGATCTAAAATAGATTTTAATTCAAGTGTATAAGTTGAGGTAGGATTACTCTGTAAGGCTATGTATGTGTTTGGGTCTTGTAATACCTGTAAATTACACAATTTGTAAAGACCTGCATCCAACAAGACAATTGCGCCCCCCTTGTCTGCATTCCGTATAATTAAATCAGAATTGTCCTGCAGTCCTTTCATAGCAGACTGTTCTTCAGACGTCAAGTTCTTATTAGACTGGAGGGAATGATCCTTCATACACGGTTCATTTAAAGATGTTAACTCCTCCTCTATCCTGCTTTGGAAAATATCCAAAGTAGGTGGGCGAGAAGATAAAGGATAAAACTCCGGATTTCCGATGAAATATTAATTTTGTGTCGTTACGATATTAGTAGTTGTCTCGCTCTGTAGATATCTCAAGATGGAAATGCTCCGTAACTCATGAAAGGGGAGGATATCTATATCTCCCAGGTGTACATCCTTTAAACTGGTGGTGGTTATATCCAGATGGTTGTCATTGTGGTTAGTGTCCATATTAAGAAAATGGTTAACAAGAGTAACCTGCCTCGCAAATCGGTTAATGTCCAGGAGCGTATTGAACACTTGAAAGTCCTTGGTGGGACAAAAGCCTAAGCCTTTGGACAAGACTCGAAGTTGTTCAGTGGTGATTATTTTGGTTGACATATTAATCACTGGTGATGTTGACTCCGAGTGCGGCGTTGATCCCAGAACATGTCCAGGTTTCTTGGGATGTTTCCGACCCGCCCGCCGTATGCGTTTTTTGAGCGGCGTGATCGTTTCACTCCTCTGCCTCCTCCTCACCCCTGTCAATTGAATTCTTCGTCTGGTTCCCCCCTTATTGCACTCATCTCAATGTGCTGGGTATTCATTGAGGCATCGTCATCCGAATCACTCGTAACATCCCTCTGGGTGAACTGTGCCGACTCAGGAGAAACTGTAGTGATGACCAGGAGTTTATGACCCATCGAAAGGTTTTATGTGACAATTTAAAACACAGGGGATATAAACAAAGTCGTCTTCGAAAGGCCATCCAAAAGGTTGAGGACATGGATAGAATGGCACTTGTACAAGAAAGTCAAAGAAATAAGACCAAAATGACCGATAGGAGTATCACCTTCAGTACAAACTATAGCAGGCAGTTTCCAGAAATTACACAAATTATTAGGAAGCATCTCCCTTTGCTTTATGTCAATCCCAAAATTAAACAAATCCTTAAAAAAAATGTTAGGTTTGTAGCAAAAAGAGCATCAAATTTAGGAGCCATTCTATCTCCTAGTTTGTACCAATCCAAAAAAACAGACATTCAACCTTGGTTGGATAAGAAGGTTTTTTTTTAAATGCGGCCATACGGTATGTACTGCTTGTAGTTATGTAAATAAGACCACGGCATTTAGCTCTACTAGCAATGGCAAAACTCTTGCAATACAGTCATTCATTAACTGTAATACGAAATTTGTAATCTATTTTATCAGCTGTCGTACCTGTAATCTCCAATATGTTGGCTGTACCACTGGTCCGTTGAAAATTAGAGTACGTAGACATCTTTCAGATGTAATCCGACCAGTGTCCTTTACATCTTCTGCCGTGTCCAGACATTTTACAACGGTACATGCGGGGGATGTTTCTTCATTTACAGTCATTGGAATTGAAAAGGTAGTAATTTCACCCAGCGGAGGTAGTTTACATAAGAAACTCTACTCCAGAGAGGCGTGGTGGATATTCCAGCTATCCACCCGCACACCTTTAGGGTTAAACACCCAGCAGGATATCACGTATCATTATTAGTTAATATACATTTCTTTGCATATATTTTTTGCTTTAATGTTACATATACAGTACTTTGCCAGCAGTTTTAGCAATACATTTTCTTTATAACTATGGTTACACTGTTGTTCATATTAATGTCACATTATGTTTTTATATATTCTTTGCATTGGCAGTTGTTTTCCCCTTCTTGAGAAGTGGGCGGTACAGATGGTGCCTTATTTAAAGCACATCCTGTCCCACCTCAAACATGCACAATGGAGCCAAGAATAAGGGACTAGATCCCGAAAGGCGTCAGCAGGTTATATGTTCTGTCAAGCCACATCTCATCCATGCACCTTGTTATGAGTATATCTCAATTTTTAATAGAATGTGAATAAAATTTATTGGATTTTATCCTCACCTTCTCGTCACCTTGGACTTCCTCCTCCTCCTCCTCGGTGTGAAGCTGGTTTGCACTTCCTGTGCGTTTGCATCTCCCATTTAAGTCATCACAGTATCTTTGCGATATTTGGATGTATACATGATTTTTTCACAGATTATCCAGCTTTTGTTCACCCTACCAAGAGATCAATTGGCCTACATGAATGTCACAGCTCAGGCACCTAGATCCCCTCCTGGAAAATCAGGACAATCTTCACAAACAATGTCTTTAGGAAAGGGCCCGATTGCATCCTTGTCACCAAACATATGGTCCCCACACAGAATTTTTACTGTATATAGCCACATGCACTGGTCTGGGGAAAGGCTCAGGTCACACCAGCATTACCAAAGTTTTCCTTTCATTATTAACCAATATTTTGATTGATCCAAGCACAGAGAAAAAACTTCCCAAACTTTTAGATTGTAAGCCAATTACATAGAATAATGATCATCTATTAGGTGACCTGTATAGAGTAGATCCCCTATCATATTACATGTATAGAGTAAATTACCTATCATGTCACCTGTATAGAGTATATCATATATCATGTTGCTTATACAGCATAGATCACCTATCATATTACATATATAGAGTAGATCACGTATGATGTTACCTCTATAGAGTAGATCATTTATGATGTTACTTGTACAGAGTAAATCACCTATAATGTTACAGGTATAGAGTAGATCACCTATCATATTACCTGCATAGAGTAGATCATCTTTGATGTTACAAATACAACATAGATCACCTATAATGTTACCTGCATAGAGTAGATCACCCATCATGTTACCTGTATAGAGTAGATCACCTATCATGTTACCTGTATAGAACAGATCACCTATCATGTTACCTGTATAGATTAGATCACCTATCATTTTACCTGTAAGCAGTTGATCAACTATCATGTTTCCTGTATAGACTTAGTCCTCTATCATGTTAGCTGTATAGAGTAGATCATTTATGATGTTACTTGTATAGAGAAGATCACCTATCATGTTACAGGTATAGAGTAAGTCCCCTATCATGTTTCCTGTATAGAGTAGATCACCTATCATGTTACCTGTAGGCAGTGGATCAACTATTATGTTACCTGTATAGACTAAGTCCCCTATCATGTTAGCTGTATAGAGTAGATCACCTATCGTGATACCTATATAGAGAAGATCACCTATCATGTTACCTGTATGGAGTGGATCAAATATTATGTTACCTGTATAGATTAAGTCACCTATCAGGTTACCTGTATAGAGTAGATCACCTATGATATTACCTGTATAGAGCAGATCACCTATGATATTACCTGTATAGAGCAGATCACCTATGATATTACCTGTATAGAGTAGATCACCTATGATATTACCTGTAAAGAGTAGATCACCTATTATTTTACCTGTATAGAGTAGATCACCTATGATATTACCTGTATAGAGTAGATCACCTATGATATTACCTGTATAGGATAGTGGATGTACCTGTAGTCAAAGCTTTTAGAAAGCAAGCTCCATCCAACATGCGAGAGTCTTCACTAATGAGTACATGACACCTACCTGTTCTCTACTGAGTGTTTAGTTAGAAAATCTGATTTAAAGCCAAATAGGAAGGTAAAGATCATAGACACCGAGCAGAACCAGAGCTCTGAGAACTGAGACTCTATGGGCTGCTTCAGATGCAGTTTTCTGGCCGCCGCCTGTCCACAGTCATTACATAGATCTCCCGCACACGACGCCGTCACCTTTGCTTCATTATGCAGATCATTTCCAGCGTTACTGCAGCAGGGAAGGTTGTAATTAACAGGAAAATAGCATCTGAAACAAATGTTGCAAGTAAGTTTTACTAAGGAACAGAGTATATAAGGTAACAGCCTGAGGCTGAGCATCGCAGTGATACATAGTGACACATAGTAACAGATTCCAACATCAGATACACTTAGGAGACTTCCTTTCAAACACACAATTTTTTGGAGATTATGCCAATACTAGAGGGATCGGTGCTGACAACTCTCATCCAGTCCCTTCAACTTTAAAGGGGTTTTGCCAAGAAGTAAGTTCCTCACCTAACAGGCTGATACTCCCCTCTTGAGGTTTGAAAAAGGGGCGTTGTGTTTCTGTGTTTATAAAAACAAGTACCTCCTCTGTGATGTCATCGCTCCACCTCCCATGCACGTTCCAGATATTCAGTCTCTGTATTTGAGCAAACATTGTTTTGCTAATCCACAGAGGAGAACTGTATTGTGCACAAGCTATATGTGTTTTATTTCTCCCTCTTATTTGCTCAGGAGAGAACATAAGCTCAGCAGGCAGCCTTCTTTCATTCCTTCTTCACAAACACTGCAGGGGGAGAGGGAGAGGGGCGGAGCAGAGACCTAGGGAGCATCTACATGTTTAATCAGATATTTACATTACAACCAGTGGATTCTCTATACAAAATATACAAGATCTTTCTCCCCAGTCCCTTCAAAGCTCGTTCATGTTCCCTGCCATCAGATAAGAAGTGCAAACAACGCAAGCGCGGCCAGATCAGCTCCTGGTCGTGTCTCATGTAAACTGTCAGGAAACCAAGGGCATCTTAGTCAAGCTGTAGCTCTCAGAGGCTTCACTTTTTTTTGATGACATATATTTAGAAAAGTGATTAAATACCCAATTTGGAGGATCCCACAACAACATTAGATCGTGGCAAAACCCCTTTAAAGAAGAACTTTCCAGAAGTGCCTTTTCAGTTTTTGGGATGATCTTGCTCTTTCTGATGCTGGAGTGGAGATCCTTCTAGCTTTTGGTTTGACTTTATGATACATCCTTATCCCCAGAAGACCTGCCTACCTGTGGCAACCATACTGAGCGTCTAACTACAGGTCCAAACTTATTGAAGCCCATCCTTATCAAACATAAAGGACACACTGTGACCAGCAACAAGGCCATGGGGATCTAAAGGTCACTGAAATATGGGGGAGTAAAGTCGGGGTCTGGTCTGATCCTACAAAGGAGCAACAAATAAGAAAAGATTCTACTGGCTACACAAAGAGTCTTGCACTTATTTTGAGGGCCCATGCTAACCACTGTCCACCACCATAGGTGTCTACAATAGGTATGTAAGCATCAGGACTTGAGCATGAAGCAATGGCAGAAGGCAGCACTGTCTATTGAATCACATTTTCCATTACGTGGACAGCCGGGTGCATGTGTGTCACTTACCTGAGGAAGAGATGACACCAGGATGCACTATGGGATGAAGAAAAGATGGCAGAGAAAGTGTCGTGGGCAATGTTCTGCTGGGGGATCCTGGCATCATGTGGACGGCTGGGTGCATTTAATTGAAAAAGAGATGACACTCAGATGCCCTATGGTGCCACTACTATTATCCAGCACTGCCTTAACTGTCTTGGGCATGGTGGTCACCAGAGCTTCACAGGTTGAAGCCACTGGAATCCTCTTCCCTCCTCCATGATGACATTACGGAGCTGGTGGTTGTTAGACACCTTGTGCTCCTCCACCTTTTGGAGGCTCAATAGGGTTTAGGTCTGGAGACATGCTTGGCCAGTCCAGCACCTTTACCCTCATTTTCTTTAGCAAGGCAGTGGTTGTCTTTCAGGTGTGTTTGGGGCCGTTATCTTGTTGGATACTGCCCTGCAGCCCAGAAGGGAGGGGATCATGCTCTGCTTCAGGATGTCACAGTACATGTTAGCATTCATGGTTCCCTCAATGAACTGTAGCTCCCCACAGCTGACAGCACTCATGCAGCCCCAAACCATGACCCTCCCACCACAGGCTTGACTGTAGGCAGACACACTTGTCTTTGTACTCCTCACCTGGTTTGCTGCCACACACACTTGACACTAACTGAACCAAATAAGTTTATCTTGGTCTCATCAGATTGCAGGACATGGCTGTATTAATCCATATCCTTAGTTTGCTTGTCTTCAGAAAACGATTTGCAGGCTTTCTTGTGCACCATCTTTAGACGTGGCTTCCGTCTGGTACGACAGCCATGCAGACCAATCTGATGCAGTGTACGGCGTATGGCATGAGCACTGACAGGCTGACCCCCCACCCCTGTAACCTCTGCAGCAATGCTGGCAGCACTCATCTATGGATATGACGCTGAGCATGTGCCCTCAGTTTCTTTGGTCGACCATGGCAAGGCCTGTTCTGAGTGGAACCTGTCATGTTAAACCATTGTGTGGTCTTTGGCCACCGCACTGCAGCTCAGTGTCAGGGTGTTGGCTCCCGCACTGCAGCTCAGTGTCAGGGGGTTGGCTTCTTCTTATAGTCTCGGCCATCTTTACGTAGATCAACAATTCTTATTTCAGATCCTCAGACAGTTCTTTGCCCGGAGGAGCCATGTTAAACTTCCAGTGACCAGTATGAAAGAGTGTGAGAGCGATAACACCAACTGTAACACCCTTGCTCCCCACATACACCTGAGACCTTGAAACATTAACGAGTCACATAACACTGTGGAGGGAAGATTCCAGATTTAGCACAATGTGTCAGTTTTCACTTAGGGGTGTACTCACTTTTGTTGTCACCTTAGGGGTGTACTCACTTTGGTTCCTTCCCATTGGTTTAGACATTGATGGTCGTGTGTTGAGTTACTTTGAGGGCACCACATTTCCCCTGTGATACAAGCCGGGCACTGACTACTTTACATTGCATCAAAGTTTCAGATCCTCAGTGTTGTCCAATGAAAAGATAGAATACAATAATTACAAAAATTGAAAAGGTGTCTGACTTTTGTGAGATCTGTATATAATGTGAGGGTGTATGACTTTTGTGAGATCGTATATAACGTAAGGGTTTACTGACTTTTTTGAGATACAATATAAAGTGAGGGGTGTACTGATTTTGTGAGATACCCATGTGATAAAGCCGGTGCACTGACTACTTTACATTGCATCAATGTTATCAGATCCAGTGTTGTCCAATGAAAGATAGAATCAATAATTACAAAAATTTGAAGGGGTGTACTGACTTCTTGTGAGATACTGTAATATAAGGTGAGGGTGTACTGACTTTTTGTGAGATCTGTATATAAGTGAAGGGTTACTGACTTTTTAAGATAACTATATATAATGTGAGGGGTGTACTGACTTCTGTGAGAACTGTATATAAAGTGAGGAGTTTACTGACTTTTGCGAGATACTGTATAAATGTGAGGGGTGTAATGACTTTTTGCGAGATACTTTATATAATGTGAGGGGTGTGCTGACTTTGTGAGATACTGTATATAATGTGAGGGGTGTACTGACTTCTGTGAGAACTGTATATAAAGTGAGGAGTTTACTGACTTTTGTGAGATACTGTATGTAATGCGAGGGCTGTACAGACTTTTTGTGATTTACTGTATATAATGTGAGGGGTGTACTGACTTCTGTAATCTACTGTATATAATTTGAGGGGTGTACTGACTTTTGTGATCTACTGTATATAATGTGAGGTGTGTACTGACTTTTGTGAGATACTGTATATAATGTGAGGGGTGTACTGACTTCTGTGAGATACTGTATAATGTGAGAGGTGTACTGACTTCTGTGAGATACTGTATATAATGTGAGGGGTGAACTGACTTCTGAGAGAGGCCTTTGGGTAATCATTGCTTCTTGCTCATTCTGCACAATTATTTAATCATCTATTATGATGACATAAATAGGTGCCACCTGCAAGCACCCGACCCCCTGCCGGCTCCACTCACACCCTCACTCCAAAAAAAGAGACCTCGCGCAAACATGTGAAAAGTAATACAAGTAGGAATGCAGCGTTAATTTAAAGACTGTCCACATGCGCGACCCTTGACCTAATTGTTTGAATTGGAAGAGGTGACAATTACTATCATTGGAACAATTGCTTAAATGAAAAAAGGTGGCAATTAAACCATTGCCCCCGTTGCTTCAATTGGGAAGAGGTGAGAAATGAAACCATTTGTAGCACTCCGTGCAAATCTGTGAAACTGATAATTGTAAATATTCAAAGTAGAAAATCCATAGTTAAAATAAAAAAACATCCAGATACGTTAATGAAGTGGGTTCCCCCCCCCCCCCCCCCCCCCCCCCCAGGTCTCATCTTCTGGGTGTTTGTGATACATAGCTGAGAAGGAGAAGACATTGGGCTACAATTTTAGAGTTATTTCTCAGGTCTACAGAAGTTCATCGATTATAGGCAGGGTACATTGGGGACCCAGGAGGACCCCACCACCCATATTTCCTGATTGCCATTTTGGTGGTCCTTTCAAGTCAAGAAAAATTGCACTTTCATCTGGCTCTCTGTTTTGGAATCTCTGGGGGTCCATGGACCAGATGTTTTTCAGAACCAGTAAGGCTCCAGTGATCAGCGTTTTATGGCTAAGTGAGTCAGGTGTGAATTAAAGGGGTTATCTTACTAAAAAGATAAGCTTTCAACATGTAGGGCTTGATAAATTAAGACTTTTTTCAAATATATTGCTTTATTTATTTTACTTTGTTGAGGAAATAAGAGAGGTTTTATCTGCTCTGAGTGCACACAGGTTTCTATGGTTATCTTCCCTTCTCTCTCTGCTCTTTGTCTTATGTCTAGATACCTCCCCTCACACAACCTCCGCTCCTCACAGGGCCTTCTTCTCTGCGTTCCTTTTATCAGCTCCTCACATAACCGTCTCCAAGACTTCTCTCGCGCTTCCCCCATTCTCTGGAACTCACTGCCTCAACACCTCAGACTCTCCCCCACTCTCACTAGCCTCAAAGGTAACCTGAAAACCTATCTCTTCAGGATTGCCTATGACTAACATTAACCATGTTGCACTGCTCCAGCCCACAAACCTGGCTGCCCCTCCCCTTCTGTCTCTTCCCACCTTCCTTGTAGACCTCACGGGCAGGGACCTCTCTCCCTCTGTACCTGTTGTCACTTTGTAACTGTTTGACCAACGTTATTTATGTAACCACCTCGAATGTACAGCGCCATGGAACCAAGGGCGCTCTAAAATAAATAATAATAATAATGTGAGAGCAGGGAGTAATGTCTCCTCAGGTCGGCAAACAGGACACCAGCAGTTTGAGAACAGAGTGTGTTATCTCTAACAAACAAAGGAGAATAATTACTTTTGCTTATTTTATAGCAGAGAGCTTCAGAGCTCATAGATAAGATCTCCTGCTCTCATGTCAATGCAATTAGAAGAGCTGTGAAAACAGAGCTGATCTGCTAATTACTGCTAGAGAACTGCCCATAGCCTAACCAGGAAGAAACAGGAAGCATGAATCTGAAGCTGCTTGTGGCTCTGTGAAATAGCATGGTGAGACAGCCCCTTTAAGGGATGTTACTTCCAATAGGTGGCACTTCAGAGTCCTAGCTTATTTCCCATGAACTGTTTGGAATATATTTAAATTTTAGTGGAGCGAAACTTAAAAGGACTGTCTTAAAAACATTCTGGGTCCCTGGGCAAAGCAGCGTAGTGTGTCCTGCACAAGCACAATACATCACTAGAGGTGTAGCCTGAGGTGATATCATGTATTTGGGCAGGGTCCACTGCACTGCTATACCTGGGGGCTCTTAATGCTGTTTAGACTGCACTGCCAAAATTGTCGGCTCAGAATAGAGAACCTGTGCATGACTCTCTATTCTATTCTATGGGAGTACTGTTTATGGATAAATACAGCGCTCCCATGTACTGGGAACTCACATAGAACAAGATATAGAATACAGCTCTCCCCTGTACTGGAAACTCCCATAGAATAGAAGGGAGAACACAGCGCTCTCCTGTACAGGTAACTCCCATAGAACAGAATGGAGAACACTGTGCTCCTCTGTACTGGGTACTCCCATAGAGGATAATGGAGAACACAGCGCTCCCCTGCACCGGGAACTCCCATAGAACAGAATGGAGAGAACACAGCGCTCCTCTGTACCGGGAACTCCCATAGAACAGAATGGAGAACACAGAGCTCCCCTGTACCGGGAACTCCCATAGAGGAGAATGGAGAACAAAGCTCTCCCCTGTACCGGGAACTCCCATAGAACAGAATGGGGAACACAGCGCCCCCTTTACTGGGAACTCCCATAGAGGAGAATGGAGAACACAGCGCTCCCCTGTACCGGGAACTCCCATAGAACAGAATGGAGAAGCACTTTTATTGTTGTTAAAATAATGGATCATTACAATACTCAAATAAGATAATATATACAAATATTTACAGAAAACAGACCCTTTTGCCTTTTTAAATCGAGCATCTCTCAGCTGGTCCAGAGTATTCCCATTCATACTTCCATATTCTCTCATACATTCTTACTCTTACTAAATTTTCTTCCTATATTCTTTTCTGGCCACCACTGATGAGTTCTCCTTCCAGGGCTGAGTCGATGTGAGGCAGATTTTATCAGCCTATAAAAAGCACTTTTGTCAAAATCTTTCTGTCCACATTGAGCAGCGCTATGGGACACCAATTCTCAATGTGGGATGGGTCTTTGCCTTTTGACAGGGTGATCAGAGCCGACCTCCTCATTGACTTTGGCTGAGTGCCTGAGGAGAGACACCCATTTAATACCTCTGTCAAGAGAGGAACCAAGATCTCCTTAAAGGTCTTATAAAATTCCAACGTTAAGCTGTCTGGTCCCGGGGTCTTCTTGAGGGTTAAGCTCTCAATCGCCCCCTTAAATTCCTCTTGATCTCTCCTGTCAAACCATCAAAAGAGAGGCTTACTCCTGATTCAGAAATGTGTCTGGCCAGGAAAGCCACACATTTGTCCCGATCCAAATCCTTCTTACCTAAGAGATGTGAGTAGAAGGACCTAATGATCTCCTGCATCTCTGATCTGGACCATTTCAGAGATCCCGTACTATCTTTTAGGCCTGTCACCATCTTACTACCTACTGACAACCTACAGTTTTTGTAGGGGTCAGTCGAGCGGTACTTCCCAAAATCTCTCTCAAAAACTAAAGAAGCGTATCTATCATACTGACCTTTCTTGAGCAATGATTTCACCCTGGAGATCTCCTCACGATTCTCTCCACTCGAGACTAAATGTTTGAGTTTCTTCCTTAGACTCTGATACAGGCGATACCTGTTTAGACTCAGGCTCGAGGTCTGGTGGAAGAATTTCACTGCCCTTTTTTTGAATATTTCCCACCACTCTGACTTACTGCTGCATAGGCCCAGTAAAGGCACCTGACTCTGCAGAAAGTCCTCGAAGGATTGTCTGATTTCCAGGAGTGATGAATTTAGCTTTCAATAGTCTGTTCCCATGCAAGGTGTCTTTGAAATATTCAAAGAAAACAGAAATCTAATCTAGACCTAATCCAACTACCTCTATGAAAAATGGACCCCCTGTGGCCTGTGGTGTGCCTGATGTAGACATCCATCAGGCGAGCTTCACTAACTATTCTATTCAATGCGACGCCTTCATAGCCTACACCTCTGGAACCTCATAATCCTTCGGAGGACCTCGAGAAGGTATTGAAGTCCGGTCCAAAGAAGACTTGGCTGCCCATAAAAAGGAAAGGTTTGACCTTTATAAAGAGACATTTTCTGTCCCACTGTCTTTGTGGCCCCATAGATGTTAATTAGTCTTAATTCTTGTCCCTTCATGACGACAGCTAGGATCAGACATCACCACATTTCAAGCTGGATAACTCATCTGCATTCTACCTCTGCAGTAAAAAGGACCACCACCCTGGTATATGGCTCAGCCACAAGAGAAGAATAAGAGAATAAGAGGGCCCAGCCCTCCACTCCACTCTAGCTTTCCTTTCTGTCATTCTGGTCTCTTGCAAAAACAAAAGCCCGTATATCTAGCCATATCTGATTTTACACTGGCAATATACTTGCCAGTGTAAACGAAGTTGGTGCCGGCATAATGGATGATCAAGCTCAATTTTGTCTTCTTACCTATACCATTCACCTCCTCCTCACCACTCTTTTTAGGCTTATAGACAAATCCATGTTAACAGCACTGTCCCCTTTCCTATGTGCTATTTGCTCCTCTCCACCACTCAGTTGTCCGGCTCCTTCTCCCCCATCCCTTAGCTGTCTTTTGGGATCATCCCCCGATGACGCCAGAAGACTACGGAGGACTCTGTACCGGTTGGAGGTTTCAGTCAGAGGGGGGGCTTTACCTAGTCTTCATTTATCTGGCAACTGGCCCAGGGTTAAGAAGGTAGAGTTGTCCCACTATATTGAGAAGAAGTTGCCCATTCTCCCTCTCCTTTTCCCCCCTTTTGCACTCCATTTTGTAAGCTGCTTTTCCTTTTCTCCTCCTCACTCCCTTCTCCGCTCCCTGAGTGATTCGAGGCTGCAGTGAGGGCAGCTTCCTCCTCTTCCTCAATCCTCCTGGTCTCTTCCTCTATGTCCCTCTCCCTCAGAGCATCAGTTTGCTTTGTACTGGAGGTCGTTTCTGGATTTTTTGAGTTTAGGGACCTCCCAGCATGGGTCTGGGAAACCATTTCGTATCCTTTCTACGTACTTTCATGCACCTTAACTGTGCTGTTGTTTTCTTTTTCCTCATCATTGGCTCCTCAGCTCCTTCTCCTTTGTTGTTTCCTTCATCCGTATCCTCTCCCACATCCTCAGGTCTCTTGCTCTCTCCTGTCTGCCGTGAGGATGCATTAGCGGTGGAGCGAGAGCAGGGACTAAAGGGGTGACCTAGGTCACCACACAGGTAACAGTGAATCCTGCCACAGGATGCAACTAGATGGCCTACTTCCCCACACAATGCACACAACTGGGCCCTCAACTGAGCAGTGAAATTCGGGGGGTCACTGCATCTGTGACAGAGCTTCGGCTGCCCCTAGTAAAAGACCAGGATTCTGTCCCTGCCTAGGAAGGTGGAGGATGGAATGTGAGTAACAGTGTTACCAGCATACCTCAGCTTAACCATAAAAGTCCAAGCCCCTGACCAGATGCCGAATTCATCCCTGTTTTTTACTGGAAATTGGATGATTTCTCCATAACTTCTTAACCAGGTCATGATGTCTATGTAAGAGAGTGATTCCTTATTTGTTAAAACGATCACCCTCTTAACGTTATTTTGGTGGGATTTTGCCTGGCAATGAAACCCTGCCACTCAGGCATTGACTGTTTGAGCTTGTAGCGGGACCAGCAGAGTTCTAAACCTTCGGCCCGCATAAAGCTCACATCATATATAGGGGACCCAGTGGGATTCATCAGGGCAAAGATGTCCGATGCCCTGAACTCCATCTCAAATAGGAGCTCCACCACCTTAGATCTATTAGGACTTGTATCATTGCCTACACATCTGAGACAGATGATATTTCTACTAAGTACTCCTTGCCCGGTTGTAGGAGGTTACCTGGTACTTTCTCCTCCTGTCCTTTGCTCTCAGTAGGCAGAGAGCCCATGTCTCTCTGTCCAAAAGGATAAAGGTATCTTGCTCCCCTCTATAGTGACTGATTGGTCGCCTCTTTTGAGAACCTCCAGGAAGCGACTCTGGTCTTCTTCACTGTCAGCAACTGGTGGTGATCAAGAAAACCTTTCCCCTCCTGCCGCTAGTTTTGTATAGCTGCCAGTACCCTCCCCATCCTTGCTAGTGCTAGTGCCAACATTAACCCCATTCCCACCATCATTCATTCTTTGCATTTTTCTCCTTACTTCCACACCTGCCATCAACATTTTTCCTATCAACATTTTTTTCCAAATTTTTTCCCATATTTAGCTCAGTTTCTATGCCTTCATTCTCTCCGACTTTCTTACACATATCCATTCCAACATTCTCCTCCACCTTCTCACTACGTTTCTCACCAACATTACCCACACATTTTTTCCAAAATTCTCCCCAACTTTCTCTCCCATATTTTTACCATCATTTTTCCCACGTTCTTCCCAACATTTTTGTCACCTTTCTCTTTTGTTTTCCCACCCCTACTTCAATCCACAATTTCACCAGCATTTTCACCAACATTTTCAACTCCCCCTGGATCAGCTCCTGATGTTAATACTGGGGGGGAGAGCTCACACTCATGGTCAAGAGCATGTTGCATCTTAATCCCCAACTAATGCTTCCTCTTAGTTCTTCTTCTAGAACCCCCTCTGCACTGCTGGATTTCCCCGAGAAGGGCACAAATACCATTTTAGATATCTCCAGGCCAACCTTCTTCTTCCTAATTCCTTCTTCAGGAAGATTGTCCCCAAAAGTAAAGCCCACCTGTAAGATCCAAGAATCAACTCCACTAGTGGGCCCCAAGAATCAGTTACATCTGTGGCTCCAAGAATCAACTCCAGTGGTGGGCCCCAAGAATCAACCCCACTAGTGGGCCCCAAGAATCAACTCCACCTGTGGGCTCCAAGAATCAACTCCAGTGGTGGGCTCCAAGAATCAACTGCACTGCTGGGCCCCAAGTATCACCTCCACTATTGGGCCCCAAAAATCAACTCCACTATTGGGCTCAAAGAATTAACTACACTGTTGGGCTCTAAGAATTAATTCTACTGGTGGGCCCTAAGAATCAGCCCTACTAGCTGGCCCCAAAAATCAACACCACTGGTGGGCCCCAAGAATCATCTCTACCTGTGGGCTCTCCCCCCACAACTATAGTTCATATCTCTAAGACTATACTAGGTCATACTGCACTGCCATAATGGTACTATTTGTATTAGGAAATAATCTTTATTTCTGGGACACAATCAGTATTGATAAGAGAGTGCCACCCAGTGACCTAAAATAATAGTTCTACAATATTACTCACCTTAATGGTGCCATACAAACAGATCCCAAAGAAACAGTGCTTTAAAGGGCACCACCCTGAGCAGCTTTAAACATGTAGGTAAAGGTAAATAAAGACTATTACCAAATACATTGCTGTTCTGATTTTGTTTTCTTTCAGAGTTAGAGCAGTTCATATCTCCTACTTTTATACACAAGCTTCCCTAGGTTACTGACCACCTCTCTATTCTAGCAGTGGTCAGGGTGATGGTGTCATACCCTGCTTATCAGCAGCACAGGATCTTGCTTATGTTTCTTAGCTCTGTAGCCTTCTGCCCTGCTGTTAAAACCCCTCTATTACCAATGTCCCTCTAATAGGCTCAACTAGAAATAGCAGAGGTGAAATGTCAGTCACTGCTGTAGAACCACCCACAGCCTGAACAGGAAGTGGGAGCCTGAAGCTGAAGAACAGCCGCGCCATTTTCTGGGACCAATAACTTTTTTGTACTTTTACCTATGGACTTAAAGGGGTTGTCTCGCTACAATGATTGGGTTTTAATTTAAAGATCTTTAAAAAACAAGCAGCTTTGCAATATATGTTCATTACAAATGTCCTACTGATTTGAGCTAGCCTGTTAGTATTACTACATCAGCTTCTCAGATCTCTATAGTAGCCGACCTGTTGATCCTTATCTTACTGGCTGTCAGGTCTGAATGACTCATCACCTTTGAAGACAGGTCGGAGCAGAGAGCCCCTCCCGCACAGAATGCTTCTGTAGTGGAGGGGGGAGGGGGAGGAGGACTCTCTGTGTCCCAGCTGCCTGGATTAACCCTGTGTGTGCCTGCTTCCTCCTGCTCTCTACACAGATAGATGTGACAGCAGTGACCCTGTCTGTTACTATAATCATGATATGTCTTTGGAACTGTGACTATACTAATATTATACAGATCAGGGGGCATGTGAATACTTTATGTTCTCCTGTATTAGTGACACATCCTGAGTATAGTAACACTGCCCTTGTTGTTGCTGGAGATGTGGAGACTTGTAAGCTAAGCAGGGGATATAGGAACACATGCACCCCTCTGCTCTATTAGCACACAGCTTCATATTCCTCTCTACACTCCTAGATCAGCCCTCTCCTGCAACAGACTAGGCAGGCACACACAGGGGAACTCTGAGAGCAAACCCCCTCCCCCCCCTGTATAGAAGTTACGTAGCTGCCTGTGTGCTGATGGGAGGGGGAGAGGGAGCAGAACAGACAGACAAGCTAGCACGCCCCTCAGTTCAACTTACCAGGGACACTGACAGGCTGAAAGCTCGTAATGAGACAACTCCTTTAAGTAAGGGGCACATTTTGCGGGCTGAAGTGTACTTTTTATTGGTATCAGTTTGGAATATGTGGGACTTTTTTGATCACTTTTATTCCAAATTTTAGGGGATGTGAAATGACCAAAAAAACTACAATTTTGACATTTGGAATTTTTTTTCTTCTACGGTGTTCAGCGCACGGGTCATATTTCAATATATCGGACTTTTACAGATACCAAATATGTGTAACTTTATTACTTTTTATTTGTAAAATGGCAAAAGCGGGGTGAACTTTTAATTTTTTTAGACTTCAAAACATTTTTTTTTTTTTACTTTAACATTGAGTCCCATAGGATGCTTGACCACTATGGGGTGTGATCATTCATACAGCCTAATGCATTATATAAACAATGCAACAGGGTGTACAAAGATGGCGGTTTGACAACTTCATGCCTGGGGCAGGAAGTAGTAAAACGGAAAACATGGCAGTGGATGAAGCCTTCACAGGCCTGGTCAGTGTAGGTGGCTCCATTCCGTGCTGTTACCGGCAGGTGTCAGCTACATTTAGCAGCCAGCACCCGCCACCAATGTAGCGGGATCGTTGCGGGATATTTCGGTAGCTTTGAGTGACCCTTACTTGTCTATGTTTGGTGGAAGCACGACCCCTGCCGGCCGGAGCGTCCGAGCGGACACCCACGAGCACAAGGTATGAGCCTGTTCATTAAAGCGGCTAAGTCCACTTATGTGACTTATTTGGAGTACGTATTGTACAGCTTTGGACTGAACCGTCAACTCAATTGGAACAGGTTTGATGTCGTTCTTCATTAAACATTTTGGATGTATATGTTTTGATACTCATTGTGATGCTTTAGATACATTGGGTATCTGACTCTACTTGACCGGTTTGGATACTGGATTGGTCTATATTTTTATACGGCATTTGGTGAGATATCATTTAGGGGGGCGCGGTGGTGCTGTAATAAATAGATTGATATATGGTGAAACTTTCAAAAATAACTGTGTCTGCATGTTAGAATGTAGTTTACTGTTTACTGACTGTGTATGTTTACATTATAACTTGACTAACCGATATGCTGACTATAATAGTGGGTAAAGGAGCTATAGAGATGGCAGCTTCTACCTAATCCACTGTAAACCATAAGAAAATGAAGTCAAAATATAAAATGTAACTTTTACTAGTAAATATTTAAATTGCAATAATAAAAGCAACCTTGTGGGAAAGGAAAAGCTGATAAACTGTCTGACCGCCAGCTCAGTATTGCACACACCATAGACAAGCATAGAATGCAACAAGTAGGAGCAGCCTTACCATAGATGTCTTTGCACCTGTATACAGGTACAGCCTCAGCTAACCCTACTGTGTATGGGGCCCCGGAGCAGACGGATGTCACTCCACCTCTGTTAACCCTACTGTGTATGGGGCCCTGGAGCAGACGGATGTCACTGCGCCTCTGCTAACCCTACTGTGTATGGGGCCCTGGAGCAGACTGATATCACTGCCCCTCTGCTAACCCTACTGTGTATGGGGCCCTGGAGCAGACGGATATCACTGCTCCTCTGCTAACCCTACAGTGTATGTGGCCCTGGAGCAAACGGATGTCACTGCACCTCTGCTAACCCTACTGTGTATGGGGCCCAGGAGCAGACGGATGTCACGGCCCCTCTGCTAACCCTACTGTGTATGGGGCCCCGGAGCAGATGAATGTCACTGCTCCTCTGCTAACCCTACTGTGTATGGGGCCCAGGAGCAGATGGATGTTACTGCACCTCTGCTAACCCTACTGTGTATGGGGCCAGGAGCAGACGGATGTCACTGCCCTCTGTAACCCTACTGTGTATGGGGCCCAGGAGCAGACGGGATGTCACTGCACCTCTGCAAAACCCTACTGTGTATGGGGCCCAGGAGCGGGAACGGGATGTCACTGCACCTTGCTAACCCTACTGTGTATGGGGCCCCGGAGCATTAGATTGTCACGGGCACCTCTGCTAACCCTACTGTGTATGGGGCTCTAGAGCAAAAGGATGTCACTGCACCTCTGCTAACTCTATGTGTATGTGGACCGGAGCAAACGGATGTCACTGCACCTCTGCTACCTATGTGTATGGCGGCCCCGGGGCAGACGGAGTCATTGCACCTCTGCTACCCTTACTGTGTATGGGGTCGGAGCGAAGAATGTCACTGCACCTCTGCAAAACCCAAACTGTGTATGGGGCCCCAGAGCAGATCGAATTTTCATGCTCCTCTGCTAACCCTACTGTGTATGGCGCCCGGAGCAGACGGATGTCACTGAAACCTCTGCTAACCCTACTGTTGTATCGGGGCCTGGAGCAGACGGATGTCATGCACCTCTGCTAACCCTACTGTTATGGGGCCCGACAGACAAATGTCACTGCTCCTCTGCTAACCCAAATGTGTATGGAGCCGGCAGAGGGAGTCACTGCACTATATAACCCTTTGTGTATGGGACCTGGAGCGACGGATGTCACTGACCTCTGCTAACCCTACTGTGTATGGGGCCCGGAGCAGATGGATTGCCCACTGCCCCTCTGATAACCCTACTGTGTATGGGACCTGGAGCAGACGGATGTCACTGCACCTCTGCTAATCATACTGTGCATGGGGCCTGGAGCAGACGGATGTCACTGCACCTCTGCTAACCCTACTGTGTATCGGGCCTGGAGCAGATGGATGTCACTGCACCTCTGCTAACCCTACTGTGTATGGAGCCCGGAGCAGACGGATGTCACTGCACCTCTGCTAACCCTACTGTGTATGGGGCCTGGAGCAGACGGATGTCCCTGCATCTCTGCTAACCCTACTGTGTATGGGGCCTGGAGCAGATTAATGTCACTGCACCTCTGCTAACCCTACTGTGTATGGGGCTGGAGCAGACAGATGTCACCTCACCTCTGCTAAGTTGCATTGACCGAAAAGGCTTCAGTTTTCCCGGCAGTATTGGAATTGGACTTTGCTGATTGGTAAAGGGTTGCCTTCTCTGATGAGTCACGTTTTCTGCTTCATTGACCAGATAAAAAAGTTGGCCTATCAGGTGAGAAACATCAGAGAACAAATGCTCTGCAATCATTGCTGGAGGGACACAAGCTTGTGGTGGCGGTGTTATAGTCTGGGGAAGGTTTTCAGGGCATTCTCTGGGCCACTAATCCATGTGGAAGGCGCTCTTATCCGATCTGGGTATGAATCGTATAAATCCATTCTTGCAGATCACATACACCCATACATGCTGAGGTCTCCTTTGGGGCAGATGGGATCGTCCTGCAAGACAATGCGATATGTCACATGGGTAAAAATGTCCAACATTGGATGGAAGAGCAGGATCAAGACTTCAAAATACCACCCTGGCCCCTAATTCTTAAAAAAAACAATTAAGCCTGTATGGGGCATCTGGATGGTGGTGTTGGCTCTATGGCCCCTCCAGCAGCTGTGGGTGCAGTCAGCATATGAGGCCCCTGGATGGTGGTGTTGGCTCCCATGGTTCCTCCGCGCTGTTGGTTCAGTCAGCATGTGGGGCCCCTGGATGGTGGTGTTGGCTCTATGGACCCTACAACAGCTGTGGGTGCAGTCAGCATGTGGGGCCCCTGGATGGTGGTGTTGGCTCTATGGACTCTACAACAGCTGTGGGTGCAGTTAGCATGTGGGGCCCCTGGATGGTGGTGTTGGCTCTATGGCTCCCTCCAGCAGGTGTGGGTGCAGTCAGCATGTGAGCTCCTGGAAAGGTGGGTGTTGGCTCGATGGCGCCTCCAGCAGCTGTGGGGTTTCAGTCAGCATGTGGGGGTCCTGGGGTGGTGGTGTTGGCTCTATGGCCCCTCCTGTGGGTGCAGTCAGCATGTGGAGCCCTGGATGGTGGTGTTGGCTCTATGGACCCTACAGCAGCTGTGGGGTGCAGTCAGCATGTGGGGCCTGGATTTGGGTGGTGCTGGCTCTATGGCCCCCCCAGCGGTGTGGGTGCAGTCAGCATGTGGGGCCCCTGAATGGTGGTGTTGGCCTTTATGGCCCCTCCAGCAGCTGTGGGTGCAGTCAGCATGTGGGGCCCCTGGATGGTGGTGCTGGCTCTATGGCCCCTTCAGCGGCTGTAGGTGCAGCCAGCATGTGGGGCCCCTGGATGGTGGTGCTGGCTCTATGGCTCCTCCAGCAGCTGTGGGATGCAGTCACCATGTGGGGCCCCTGGATGGTGGTGTTGGCTCTATGGACCCTCCAGCAGCTGTGGGTGCCGTCAGCATGTGGGGCCCCGGGAGGGGGGGTTTGGGTCTATGGGCTCTCCAGCCAGCTGGGGGGTGCGTCAGCATGTTGGGGCCCCTGGATGGTGGTGTTGGCTCTATGGACCCTCCTGTGGGTGCAGTCAGCATGTGGGGCCCCTGGATGGTGGTGTTGGCTCTATGGACCCTCCAGTGTGGGTGCAGTCAGCATGTTTGGGGCCCTGGATGGTGGTGTTGGGCTTTATGGCCCCTCCAGCAGCTGTGGTGCAGTTACAGCTGTGGGGCCCTGGATGGTGGTGTTGGCTCTATGGGGCCCCCCCAGCAGCTGTGGGTGCAGTCAGCAAAGTGGGGCCCCTGGATGGTGGTGTTGGCTCTATGGCTCCTCCAGCAGGGTGTGGGTGCCCGTCAAGCATGTGGGGCCCCTGGATGGTGGTTGGGCTTTTTTGGACCCTCCAGCAGCTGTGGGTGCAGTCAGCATGTGGGGCCCCGGATGGTGGTGTTGGCTCTATGGACCCTTCAGCAGCTGTGGGTGCAGTCAGCATGTGAGGCCCCTGGATGGTGGTGTTGGCTCTATGGACCCTACAGCAGAGGTGGGTGCAGTCAGCATGTGGGGCCCCTGGATGGTGGTGTTGGCTCTATGGCTCCTCCAGCAGATGTGGGTGCAGTCAGCATGTGGGGCCCTGGATGGTGGTGTTGGCTCTATGGACCCTCCAGCAGCTGTGGGTGCAGTCAGCATGTGGGGCCCTGGATGGTGGTGTTGGCTCTATGGACCCTCCAGCAGCTGTGGGTGCAGTCAGCATGTGGGGCCCCTGGATGGTGGTGTTGGCTCTATGGACTCTCCAGCAGCTGTGGGTGCAGTCAGCATGTGGGGCCCCTGGATGGTGGTGTTGGCTCTATGGACCCTCCAGCAGCTGTGGGTGCAGTCGGCCCCAGACACTTGTGACAACCTACTAGGACCTCATTGGGTTTCACCTCAGTTTCCCCTGATTTCCTCACATATCTGAAGCTTCCAGTGACCATGTTCCATTTTTCTTTGCCAGAATAAAAGTTGTGTTGTGTTCCTCGCGGCGCTCCCGACGTTCTCAGCAGTTTGTCCTTTCCTTCTGCTCGGATAGTACTTGTTAGAAGAGATTAGAACGTGTTAAAGATTAATTCTTGAAGCATCTTCAAGCTTTCTCCTCCAACAAAGGAAACATCAATTATCGGCTCACTTATAAACTTTGGCCCTTTTCTTGAATACTTTTTGGCCTTTATAAATCTTAGATTTCTTCCCCTCGAGTGTTTGTTCAAAGGGAAGATTTTTTCGCCTCCAGGGGTTGTTAAACTGATTGCAATACCACATATTTAGAGCAGTTCACTGGGAATTAGACTGTATTGTTGCTGTCAGCCTTAAAAAATAGCTGTCAGATAGTATTAGGGCTAAAATACACTTTATAAGGAGTAATGACCGGATGCCAATCAAGGCTTCACCGCGAGCGCCGGGGACACGACTTGCAAACCAAATGTGCAAGACGTATAGAAGAAGCCATGAAACACAACCTGCAATTAGGAATCAATGGCTTCGGTTTACGCCGCGATTGATTCCTCGCCCTGTATCCTTATGCATTTAGGAAAAAGAGACGTCATCTTTTTATCGGTCGTATTACGGATCGATGTAATAGCGGTAAATAACAACAAAGGCGCGGCTGCCGAGCGGAACGCAGCTCTGAGTGCCAACATGTCATCTCACATCTGCAAAGAACACAGGCTTATCGGGAATCGGGAAGATCCGAGCCGACGCCGATCCGCAATACAAAGGGATCGCGGGCTAGACGGGATTGGTAGGAATGATGGTAGAATAATGCACATTACAGATAAAGGCCACAGATCCCATAGAGATGTGACCGAGGCAGAGATACAGGGCCGAGTCACGTTATTATGACCATTTTGGCCGAGTCACATTATTAAGACCACTTGGCCGAGTCACATTATTATGACCAATTGACCGAGTCACATTATTATGGCCATTTTTGCCGAGTCACATTATTCTGACCACTTGGTTGAGTCACATTATTCTGACCACTTGGCCGAGTCACATCATTCTGACCACTTGGCCGAGTCACATTATTATGACCATTTTGGCTGAGTCACATTATTTTTGACCACTTGGCCGAGTCACATTATTATGACCTCTTTGCCGATTCACATTATTCTGACCACTTGGTCGAGTCACATTATTCTGACCACTTGGTCGAGTCACATTATTCTGACCACTTGGCCGAGTCACATCATTCTGACCACTTGGCCGAGTCACATTATTATGACCATTTTGGCTGAGTCACATTATTATGACCACTTGGCCGAGTCACATTATTATGACCATTTTGGCCGATTCACATTATTCTGACCACTTGGTCGAGTCACATTATTCTGACCACTTGGCCGAGTCACATAATTCAGACCACATGGCATAGGCACATAATTATGACCACTTGGCCGAGTCACATTATTATAACCATTTGGCCGAGTCACATTATTCTGACCACTTGGCGAGTCACGTTATTATGAACATTTTGGTCGAGTCACATTATTATGACCACTTGGCCGAGTCACATTATTATGACCATTTTTGCCGAGTCACATTATTACGACCACTAGGTCGAGTCACATTATTATGACCACTTCTTACTTTCAATGTCAGCAGCACCGCTACCCTTCCCCAAATACTACCCTTTCCCATTACACTGCTATGTACTGGGTGAAGTTCATTTAGGGGAGTGCCCAGTGTAGCCAGAGTAAGGAGGGACTGGTATTCGGGCTGAAGATAATTAGCCAGTAGGGGCAGTTCAGGCATCAGTCCCTACGCTATCATGCTACCGCATACTTCCTGAGGGATCCTGATAGTTTTATAATTGGAATCTCCTATGTACCTGTGTTTTTCTACTCGCACTACAAGGGCCGTGAGTTATACCTGCTGATTGCACCTTATGGATATGCTTTCTTTTACCCATATTATAAGGGCCGTGAGTTATACCTGCTGATTGCACCTTATGGATATGCTTTCTCTTGCCCATATTATAAGGGCCGTGAGTTATGCTTATTGATTGCACCTTATGTATATGCTTTCTCTTGCCCATATTATAATAGTTTTTTCTGTTCACCTGAGGGAACCTTCCCAATTTTGGGCAACGTGGTTATGTTTTTTGCTTTGGTATTTGTTATCATTGCCCAAAATTATAAGGGTGATTTGTTTTTTCTTATGATATGTTTCTTTTACCCTATTTCCTAGTTTTACTGTGTTTGCACCTTTGGGATATGTTTCTCCCTACCCTTTTTATGGGGCCCCGTGAGTTTTACCTGGATTGCCTTATGGATTGCTTTTCTCCCCATATTATAAGGGCCGTGAGTTTTTACCTGCTGATTGCACCTTAGGTATGCTTTCTCCTCCCCCTTTTTTAAGGGGTTTGTGAGTTTATGTTGATTGCCCTTTAGGATATGCTTTCTCTTGCCCATATTTTAGGGGTGAGTTATGCTATTAAATCCCACCTTTTTTATGCTATAATTCGGGTCCCATTGTATATTATTTTTTTCTTTCCTGATGAACCCCGAAATCTGGGGCGAAACGTGTCTGAATTTTCGCTTTGGTATTTGTTATGCATTGCTGCTATAATTATTGAATGTGTTTTTTCTTGAATGTTTATTTCCCTATTTCCTGTTTAAGTGATGGGTAGGTGATTTGCATCATTGAATTCTTATAGAGTATCGGTTTATCTTGGACATACATTTACTCCTTTATTTCTATGTATATTTTTGCATATTTAGGACATTTTAGGGTTAGAGTAGCTTAGGTTCCGGTTTGGGGACGCCCTTACTGGGGCGATTACTCCAATTATTTGTGGTTCGGTAGTGTAATTTATAGGTGTATATATTAGGGAATATATATTTTTCTGTCTTTTTATAGTAATCTCTATTAAAAGTTGAGTTTTGTTTTGTCCTTGAATTTATACATTTCCTTATGGTTTATTTATATTTATTTTTTGGTATATCCGGGCACTATGGTATCTTTGGGGGTAGTCTCCCACCCCAGATTTTTGAGAAGGGGACTTGTGGTTTTTCATTAAAGATAAAGGCCACAGATTCTATGTAGATGTGACCGAGGCAGAGGTACAGGGCCGAGTCACATTATTATGACCACTTCCTTTCAACGTCAGCAGCACCGCTACCTTTCCCCATTACACTGCCATGTAGTGCGTGAAGTTCATTTAGGGGAGTGCCCAGTGTGGCCAGAGTAAGAAAGTGCAGGTATTCGGACTGAAGATAATCAGCCAGTAGGTGCACTGTGGCCAGGAGGTTGGCGCATACAAGGTGAAGCCAATGCACCCACCGAAGCTGCAAGTTCCAACAACCGGTCCAAACGAAGCGTCATCACATCCGGACAGACCATCAATATTGTGAATATAGTCATGTGCACATCATTTTTAATACATGTTAGTACAAAAATTGACTGTTTATGTCCCTGTGGGTGAATAAAAGTGATGCTACCATGACCGTTTGTCACAGATGGTATGATCCATGACAGTACCGCTACTGTGTGTCACAGATGGCATTATCCATGATACTACCACCACCGTGTGTCACAGATGGTATGATCCATAATACTACCACAGCCATGTGTCACAGATGATATAATCCAAGATACAACCACCCTGTATTTAATGGGTGATATAATCCATGATACTACCAATACTGTGTGTCACAGATGGCATGATCCATGACACTTTTACCACCTTGTGTCACAGATGGTATTTTCCATGATACTGCCAATACAGTGTGTCACAGGCGGAATTATCCATGATACTACCACCACCATATGTCATGGATAGTATGATCCATGATACTTCACCTAGAAAAAAAAAAAAAAAAAAAAAAAAAAAAAAAAAAAAAAAAAAAAAAAAAAAAAAAAAAAATTTTTTTTTTTTTTTTTTTTTTTTTTTTTTTTTTTTTTTTTTTTTTTTTTTTTTTTTTTTTTTTTTTTTTTTTTTTTTTTTTTGGGGGGTCCTACAATTACTGTGTATCACAGGTAACATTATCCATGATGCTATCACCACTTTGTGTTACAGATGGTATGATCCATGATACTACCAATACCATGTGTCACAGATGGTATGATCCATGATGCTACCAATACTGTGTGTCACAGGTGGCATGATCCACGATGTTGCCACCACCATGTGTCACAGGTGGAATAATGGTATGATTCATGATACTACCTCCACCATGTGTCATAAATGATATGATCCTTGATTCTACCACCGTGTGTCACGGATGGTATGATCCATGATACTTCCACCACCCTGAGTCACAGATACTATGAGATTTTTATGCTGGATGCAGGGTTTTCCACTCTCCAAACATCACACTGTTCACTTAAACTTTGGCATAGCTTCTGACCAATTCTTTAGCAAGTCATTGTACTCACCTTAGCCCACAGGTAGAGCTTGTGACAATGTGTTTGGTGGTTTCAGAATCTCCTCCACATGCAACAGTTAAAGAAGAATCCACTTGGACTTCAGATGTTGTGGCACATTTTGGAACTAGAACCCTCCCTTGGCCAAAGGGAACATTTCCCATAATAACATTGTGTTACTGAATTGCTGTTTATCCAATATCTTTCTATAATTCTATAGGTAAAATTGGGGAATTGCCGTATGTTACAGTTTCCTTGTGTTGATTTTCGGATACCCAGGTAAGAGCTTCTTTATGGCCCTTTGACTCAGCAATGACACTACCACACGTCCAAGGCGGAAATCAACAGGTGCTTCCAAGCCCGAGATATCTTCTGAAAAATTAAAATAGAGTCCTTTACACTTGGGCCTCCCGAGCGGATTGATAAATACCGGGCGGCAGAATGTTGTTCTCGCTGTTAAATTATGTGGTGATATTTGAAATTAACACCATCCTTGAGAGCTATACGTTTTGTGATATCCTGTGCTACAATTCAATATGTGTTATCCGGGGACGAGGGCTACATCTGTTACCTAAATGTGAATACAAATGAAAAATTAATAGTGAACAACTTTTCTCTAAATGGAACCATTTTTAGCAAAATAGCTTGGAACGTCTCACCGGCCCCTTCAGCGAGACCTCGATCCGTTTATGAGAGAAATACAATTAAAGTCTCGGGAAGTGTCTGCTCTCAGCACAACGACTTGCATCTCCTTTAGTGCTTAATAACATACTTGTCAAAATCGGCTATTTCTGTCCTTGCGGAACAGTTCTACCGAGTGTGTCAGAAAGTAAAAAATGATACAACTTCAACTTCTCCTTAAAAATAGATACATTGTATCCGCCGAGCCTCCATCACTTCTGTGCTTCCCCTGTGGATAGAAAGAGCTACAATGTTAGGCCACGTTACATAGTTACATGTTCACACGGCTGATTTGGACGAGGTTTTCGGAGCGTTTCCTCATCTAAAATTTCGTCCAAAACGCCCCCAGTTCATTTCATTGATTCCTATGCTCTGTAATGCACCTGCTCATACATCAAGTGCACAGGGCATACAAGTCGCCCATAGTATTCCCTCTTGACCACAAACATTAGAATCCTGGAGATGTTTCTATCAACAATATCACTATCTATACTCAATAAACATACATAAGGTCCATTTTGTAAATGGTTAATAAACCAGGAGGTGATTGGAGAGGGTGTCCAAGGGATCGAGAAGCCTTCTGGACTTTAAAGGGGTTTTGCCATGAAGTAAAAATTACGTAGGAAATTTGTAAATTAAATAATAAACATTTTCACCATTCATTATTATTAAAAATTCTGCACCGTTTTTGTCTTAGCTGCTCCTTTAGTGATCCATTGCTTATGCTCATCTCCAGGGGATACAACCAGATCTGAGAGCTCCTCAGTCCTGGTCGCACATGCTCAGACATCACCTCTCCTTTCAGGCAGCTACTGAGTGTTCAAACCCCAGGGGCTGTCATTCTACTCCCGTCCTCTGTGCTCCTTAGTAATTAGTCAAACATTGCAAATAAATAAAAAAGAAACCTCAATCAGGTTTGTGCATTGATAAAGAGAAAGAAAATCCACAGGTTTGGTTCCTGCAGGGATTTGAACCTAGACCCCTTGTGCCGGGAGGCAAAAACTTTACCTCTCAGCTACTCACAATGCTTTACATAAACAGACCTTTCTTTGACTACAGAGAGGAAAGGTCTGGTAATGTCATCTTGCTGGGTCACATGATGTGCAATTCAAACAAATCACACACGCCCCCTTCTGAGCCCACACAGCTGGATGCAGGAGGGATGAAATGAGATTGTGGCAAAACCCCTTTAACTCTTGATATGCGATCTTAATTATAAAACAGTCCTTATGTATGTTTATTGAGTATAGATAGTGATATTGTTGATACATACATCTTCAGGATTCCAATGTTTGGGATCAAGAGGGGACACCACGGGCCACATGCATGGAAACTAAGGGCCACATGTATGAAAATTGTCTAGGTCTAAAATTCACTTTGTTGCAGATAGCAACCAATCAGAGCACCACTTCAATTTTTCCAGAGCACTATATGACAATAGAGGGACGCTCTGACTGGGCAACAAAGAGAGTTTTAGACCTAGGCAGTTTTCATACACGTGACCCTATATGTATATATTTATGTTGGGAAGGTGCGTTCGTCTCTCTTCCTTTCATGTAGGATAAGGTTCATTTTCAGGTATTTCTACCTAATTGGTTTCCGGTGCACTATGTATAGAAGTTTTCATGGTGTTTTTCGTTTGGCTGCTTTCACACAGCGCAGTTTTGGTGCAGTTTTAGCTGTGCTCCAATAAAACTGCCTTTATTACCAGCAGCTTCTTTCACTTATCTAAACTGTTTGGAAAGTGAGTGATCAATCAGTGTGTTTGTATCCAGACTTCAGACACAGCCATTGATTACTTACCTGAAACACCTTTCTGAACAATTTAGACATTAGGAAGAAGCTGATGGTAATAGAGGCAGTTTAATTGAAGTGCAGTTAAAACTGCACCAAAACTGCGCTGTGTGAAAGCTCCCCAAGGGTGCTTTCAGATGGTGCGTTTTTTTATGCCTTTTTTTTTGCTGAAATGCACAGTAGAAATTACTGTGCATTCCTGCAAAAAAAAAAAAAACGCACAAAAAGCATAAAAAAAGCATCAAAAATGCACCATGTGAAAGCATCAATTTTAACATGTTTTTACTTGAGAAGTAAATAAACTTATGCGTCTTAAATCTTCTGATTTTTTGCACCGGTGCTGGATTTTATCTATTTATGTCCTGGTTCACATCTGTATCAGAGCCTCCAAAATGACGGAAAAATAGCGCTGCATTCCATAAAAATGCTAGACACCATAGCGGAAAACTTGACAAACCCCATAGTAATTAATGGCATCCAACAGGCACCATTGTTGGTGGTCATGAAACAGTTCCAGAGACGACTCTGCAACATAACTGTAAGGGTTCGGTGGATTCACCGGACCCCCACAAGCGATGATAGTTAAGCCACACCAGGGAGCGGAGTCTAAGTAGCCCCCGGTATTCACCAGAGCCCGCCACAAAGCAGGATGGACTTGCTGCGGCGTGAGGCTACCAGGTCGTTACCCCTGACGTGACTTGCTTGCGGTCGCGGCCGGGGTACTGCGTGGTACAAAATTGTAATCCAAAGGCGTAGACGGGGACAGGCAGAAGGTCAGGGCAGGCGGCAGAGGTTCGTGGTCGGAGACGGGCAGACGGTCAGGGTAGGCGGCAAACAGGCAAGGTCAGGAAACGTAGCGGAACAGACTGGTACACGGGTAATCAATACGGACTCCAACACTCTCTAAGCTCACTAAACGCACACCAACAATCTGGCAGCGAGTGCTGGGTTCGTATTCCTTACATAGGACCAGCGCCCGGCAATAGACCAATTACTGGGACACTGGCCCTTTAAATCCAGATCAGCCGTCGCGCGTGCGCCAGGGGCGGTTACACGCGCGACGGCTGGGACGGACAGGAGCAGTGTACACTGGAGCACGGGCAGGCAAGAGAGCCGGTGCGGGGCACCGGATGGTAAGGGGGAGGTGGCGGGCGACCGTGACGCCCGTGCCGGACCCCTTGCTGGCAGAGAGGTGGCCGCGGGGGGCAGCGGAGCCCACGGACCCATGACAGTGCCCCCCCCCGGAGGTGGCCCCCACTTTTTTTTAACCTAGCGAGGAGGTCAGGAGACAGGTTGGCCTCAGGTTCCCACAAACGCTCCTCCGGCCCGAACCCCTTCCAGTCAATCAGAAAGAACCGCTTCCCTCTCACTGTCTTCTCCGCCACCTCCCTGACCTCAAAGATGTTATCAGAGTTGGCCACAGGAGAAGACGAGACAGATCCATGGGAGAAGCGATTCAGCACCACCGGCTTGAGGAGCGAGACATGGAAGGCGTTCGGGACACGCAGAGTGGGAGGCAAGCGGAGCTTGTAGGAGACTGGGTTAAGTTGCCGAAGTACCACAAAAGGGCCCAAGTATTTAGTGCCCAACTTGTAACTGGACACCTTGAAGCGAATGTACTTGGCAGATAACCAAACCCTATCACCCGGCTTAAATATGGGCGGAGGTCTCCAGTACCTATCGGTCTGAACTTTAGTGCGAGTGGAGGCCCGAAGAAGGGCCTGACGAGTGACTTGCCAGAGTGTCTTGATGTCCCGTACTTGGGCATCCACGGCAGGAATGTGACACGAGGTGGCTAGGGGGAGAGACGGGCGGGGATGTAACCCAAACACAATAAAAAATGGGGCGGCTCCGGCGGACTCTGAGTCTAGGGAATTATAGGAGAATTCCACCCTGGGGAGGAGGTCAGACCAGTTATCCTGACGGGCGGACACAAAATGTCACAGATAAGTACCCAAGACTTGGTTGACCCTCTCCAACTGCCCGTTGGTATGAGGGTGGTATGCGGACGAGAAGTCCAGCTGAACCCGTAACTGAGCACACAGAGCGCGCCAGAATTTCGATACAAACTGGACCCCCCTATCAGAGATGACATGCAAAGGGAGCCAATGTAACCGAAAGATGTGGTGGAAGAAGTGCTGAGCCAGCTGGGATGCAGAGGGTAACCTGGGCAGGGGAACAAAGTGAGCCATCTTAGAAAATCTATCAACCACCACCCAGATGACCGTGTTCCCGGAGGAGGCCGGTAGGTCAGTAACAAAATCCATAGCAATATGGGACCAAGGTTTCTCTGGCACAGGGAGAGGCTGAAGCAGACTCGCGGGTCTGAGACGAGGGACTTTGTTATGGGAACAGGAGGTACAGGCCAAGACAAAGTCTCTAATGTCCTGAGTGAGAGTGGGCCACCAAGAGTAACGAGAGATCAATTGTAAGGACTTGTGAATCCCCGGATGGCCAGCTGTTCAAGAGGAATGTCCCCATTTAAGGATCCGAAGCCGCAAGGCAGGACGTACATAGGTCTTCCCAGGAGGTCGATGTTGAAGATCCATAGGAGCTGCCGAGAGATGCCGTTCCGGGGGAATAATGTGCTGCAGGGGTGGCTCCAAGCCCACCGTGTCCGAGGATCTAGAGAGAGCGTCCGCCCTGATGTTTTTTTCGGCTGGCCGGAAGTGAAGGAGGAAGTTAAAACGGGCGAAGAAGAGCTCCACCTGGTTTTACGAGGATTCAATTCCTTAGAAATTGGGATATAGAAGATTTTGTTGGTCGGTGAAGTTTTTATGGATGGCGAGCCCCTCCAGCAGGTGTCGCCATTTTCTAGGGTAACTTTTATACCTATTCCGATCACCGATAGTTTTAATTACGTTTGGCAGGAGTAAAGGGTCTTGGAAGAATCCAAAAGTCGCAATCTCGCAGGGAGATTTTGAAGAGGACAGCGCCGCACCAATGGAGGTGTCACTTCTAAGACAACGGGGCGCTGTGGATCGGCGAGGAACAGGGCAGAAGCAAATAGCTTTTAGACGCTTAAAGGCTTCTTGGGCTTCGGGGGCCATGATTTGGGGTAGACTTTCTTAGTGAGGGCTACCAGTGGGGCCACCAGTGAGGAGAATTGCGGAATCAATTGCCTGTAATAGTTGGCGAACCCCAAAAAGTGCTGGATGGCCCGGAGACCCACCGGTCGGGGCCACTGCAGAACCGCTGAGAGCTTGGAGGGATCCATATGGAGACCTTGATCCGACACGATGTACCCTAAGGAGGGCAGCGAGGTGCGCTCAAACAGGCACTTCTCCAGTTTGGCATAAAGTTGGTGGTTACAGAGACATCTGAGCACCAGGCGGACGTGGTGGCGGTGAGTCTCATGGTCTGGAGAAAAGATTAAAATGTCGTCCAAATAGACTATGACGCATACGTAGAGAAGGTCCCGTAAGATCTCGTTGACGAAGTTTTGGAACACAGCCGGAGCGTTGCAGAGTCCAAATGGCATGACGAGATATTCGAAGTGGCCGTCACGGGTGTTAAAGGCTGTTTTCCATTCGTCACCTTCCCGGATACGAATCAGGTTGTAAGCACCGCGTAGATCCAGTTTAGAAAAAAATTTTGCACCATGTAGGTGATCAAACAACTCCGAGATCAAAGGCAGGGGGTATCGATTCTTTACAGTGATTTTATTTAGGCCGTGATAATCGATACAGGGCCGGAGGGTTCCATCTTTCTTTTCGACAAAGAAGAATCCGGCCCCCGCAGGCGAAGAGGACTTGCGTATAAAGCCTTTACAGAGATTCTCTTGAATATACTCAGACATCGCCTTAGTCTCCGGAACTGAAAGAGGGTAAACTCTGCCTCGGGAGGAGTAGTACTGGGTTGCAGGTCAATAGGGCAATCGAAGGGCCGGTGCGGAGGGAGAGTTTCAGCCTGTCTTTCGGAAAAGACGTCGGCAAAGTCCTGGTATGAAGCAGGCAGACCTGGCAGAGGCTTCGTAGGCTTTGCAGAAGCAGACCGTAGAGCAGGGCGGAGTGCCAAAAGACATTGTGAGTGGCATGCCGGGCCCCAACGGAGAATTTTCGCCTGTGTTCCAGTCTAGGGTTTGGAGCATGCTCTTGTAACCGGGAAGGCCCAGGGGATCTCAGAAGAGGAACGAGCAGAACGAAAAGTCTCAGAGTTTCTGGTGTAGAGCGCCTATTTTGCAAGGTGAGGGGGGCAGTGCAGAACCGATGGCATTTCCCTTTAGGCTTTCGCCCCTGACAGAGGAGACGAACATGGGTTTCTGCAGAGGGGTCACCCCGGGAAACCGGAACTGGGACCCCCAGCGCATGGCTGATAAAATTACCAGCGGACCCCGAGTCCAGGAAGGCAGTGGCCTGAAAGGTGCTGTCCGGTGAAATTCCACAAAGTACAGGAATAGTCACATGGGGAGAGGCCGCACTGACACCTAGGGATGCCTCTCCTGCGAGCCCTAGGTGCGAGAGTTTCCCGGACGCACCGGACAGTCCTCAATGAAGTGGCCAGAACCGCCACAATAGAAACATAGCTGTCTCTGACGACGCTGTGAGCGTTCCTCCGGGGTCAAGTGAGCCCTTTCAACCTGCATGGGTTTATCCTCATGAAACCCTTGGCGGAGGAAGTGGAGGGCGTTGAAAAACAGGAGCTTGAGAGGTAGCCGGCATGGTCGGGTAAGCTCGCGTTTGGAGGCGGAGCCCTTTTTGTCTCTCAGCAAAGCGATTTTCGATCGGGTGGCCCCGAATCAGTTGTCAAGAGAGGATGGCGACCGCCCGCGGCTGTTTTAATGGTCCCCAGGCCTTTCCCGAAGGTTGCCACCAAAGCCCCCATTGTTCCAGTCCGCCCCGGGGTAGGGTGGGAAAAGCAAGAGTACTGCCCCCGTGGGTCGCCTGCGGAGACGAAAGTGAGCTGAGCAGCGGGGAGGGGGCCAGGTTCCCCGAAGCGGGCGGAACCCCCGGAGGAGGTTTTCGATTAGCCGTCGGGGATCTCCTCGGTCCCATGCGGAGTGGCCCAGGCCAGAGCTTCGCCGTTAAGAGGCTAATTTTTTAAGGTCCTTTAGCCGCTCAGTAGGGAATTGATGTCCCAAAATCCGTGTGGATGGGATTGACTGATGAAGCCCTGCTTCTTGGGGTCTCCTTTTCGAGATGGGAGCGGGGAGCAGGGAAGGGCCGGGCAGGGGCAAGAGGAGCCGAGAGGGGAGCAATGGTGAGGCGGACGGCAGGCCCCTGGGGAGGAGAGGGCCGCAGGTTCTGCTATGGGGCGAGTGGTCAATACGCTGGCTTGCTGGGCGAAGGTGTGTTTAAAGTCCGGGTTTGGGAGAGGTTTCCTGGTAGAAACCATGGCCGTTGTATGTAAGGGTGGGGATTCGCTGGACCACCCCCAAGTGATGATAGTTAAGAGGGAGCGGAGTTAAATAACCCCCCGGGTTTTACCCGAGCTCGCCCCCAAAGCGGGTGGATTGCTACGGGTGAGGCACCCGGGTACCCCTAAGTGATTTTTGCGGTGGGACCGGGGTACTGCGGGTACAAAATTGTAATCCAAAGGGTGTTGGGGGGCAGGCAGAAGGTCAGGGCAGGCGGCAGAGGTTGTGGTCGGAGACGGGCAGACGATCAGGGCAGGCGGCAAAAAGGGAAGGTAGGGAACGTAGCAGAACGGACTGGTACACGGGTAATCAATATGGACTCAAACACTCTCTAAGCTCACTGAACGCACACCAAAAATCTGGCAGTGAGTGCTGGGGGCATATTCCTTATATAGAACCAGCGCCCGGCAATAGACCAATTACCGGAACACTGGCCCTTTAAATCCAGACCAGCCTAGGGGGCGGTTACGCACGCGACGGCCGGGACGGACAGGAGCAGCGTACACTGGAGCGCGGGCAGGTAAGAGAGCCGGCGCGGGGCCCCGGATGGTAAGGGGGAGGTCGCGGGCGACCGTGACGCCCGCGCCGGACCCCTTGCGGGCAGAGAGGTGGCCGATGGGGGCAGCGGAGCCCGCGGCCCCCATTACAATAACCTCTGAAACAGATGTGAACCTCGCCTGAAAAATCCAAAATTGTGCCGTGAGGTAGATGTAGGGTCAGTGCTGCCATAAGGGAGACCATTGGAAGAATATTGTAGGGGTGGTCGAATGGAAAAAAAAATGTTTGCTAAATATCATCTCTCTCCCAGTTCGGCACTTTTGTACGGCTACGTCCACACAACAGAGGACAAAATACTCGTCGGATTCTAAATATTTTACTCTAGAACCCGAGGATTTTTAACTTGGTTTTTGATGCATTTTCTTTTGTGAATTTGCATTGGATTTTGACGTGATTTTTGTATTCAGTTTTTCAATCATTTTTGCATCATAAAACCCTATAGAGTGCCAGAATCAACACCAAAAAATCCACACAAAGCTTTCTGGTCATTTTTCATGCCGTCCATTGACTTCTGTAGTAAATTTTCTGCAAGTTTCCAAGTGACATACGGTGGAAGATTGAGCACATTGTAAGTTTTAAAAAAAAAAAAAAAACAACAACAATTTTGAAATACGACCTCAGAGTCGTGCAAGCTTGGACTGGCTAACAGGGGAATACGGGAAACCCCCGGTGGGCCCCTGAAAATGGTAGACTTGGAGTTGCTTTTTAACTGCATATATATCCTTAGAAGAGGCAGAAAAGCAGAGCGAAATAAGCAAAAAGCAAGAGGCAGAGTAGGAGACACATGCACAGTCATTTCCAGTAGCTGTAGGGTGGGCCCCTAAAATAAACTCCACCGGTGGGCCCAGAAACAGTTCAACTGGTGGGCCCCTAGAATCAACTTCACCTGTGGGCCCTAGGCACCTCGGTCCGACACTGGAGTCGTGTGCACGACAATGCAGATTTTCAATAGAGGTCTATGGGAATGGCTTACAGTCGGTTTTTTACCCTAACTCAAGGTGGTTATTATACTTTGTGAGCATGAGCCCTTGTCATCCTGATTCAAACATCCAGGGCAGATTCCCATGTTGCAATTTTGCACAAAAAAGAATAAATTGCAAAACACTTGCAAAAATACTACTTGTGTTTTTGTTTTGTTCTGGGGATTTCTTGGGCAAAAACTTGAGCAGGAGTCAATACACAAATATAAAATATGGATCACATGATTGGAAATGGGAAAAAAAATACTTTTTTTGCAAAATTAAAAAATGTTACAAAATACTGAATAAAAAAACAAACTAAAAAAAAAATTTTTCCCAAATTTAAGTTTAAGGGGGGGGAACATTTCCCTTGGAAAAAACGACCAAAATGCTTGCCAAAATCTTTCATTTTCCCGGGGTCTCTAGGGTTCGGCATTTTTCCGGAGTCGTCATGTCATATTAGACTGCAGATAACGGCTGCAGAACCCGGATCAAGGCAGTCCAAAAACCCAATGGTCCCCGGTTTGGGTCTCTCTCAAAGGGACGCCTCTTCCAGAATGAGCATGGAACGTATTTTTTTTTGCATTCGTTTCCGAGAATTTTTCAAAATGGGACCCCGATCTAAAGGGGAGATCCAAAAATTTTTTTTGCATGTTTGTGATCGACAGTGGGGGGGCCGTGCAAGAGCCTCCCACTGCCAAATTTGTTCTGTACTTTATGAGCTTTTCTTATGTTTTATGTTTTCCATCCCCTTCGTTGCTTCATAAATGAAAATGGTCAATTTTACAAAAAGGGTTTAAAAATCCCCCCCCGATACGCCCCTCAAACATTATTTTAAGAGGGGGTCTGAAGATTCTTTCTCAAGTGTCATTTTGATGTCGTTTTTGAGCCAAAACCAAGAGGGTTGAAAAAAATGGTCAATGACACCATTAGAAACTACAGTTTTGTCTCACAAAATAAATGCCTCTTATGACTATGTGGATGGAAAAATAAAAAAAAGTTATTGGTCTTGGAAGGAGGGAAAGGGGAAAAAGATGGCAAAAAAATGACCGGCAGGTGGGGTTAAAAAGGGGTCGTTCATATGGGGTCGCTGCTTTTTATTTAAAGACTTGCAAAATAATCATTTTTTTGTGCCCCTTTAAAAAGTGTTCTTTTTTATATTTTGCCCTAGGCAAATTAAATTTCTTCTTATCTTTAAACCTAAAACGAACTTTTATTATATTAACCTTTAAAATCTATCTCATATTTAAAAAAATGTCTCTCACCTCATCATTTAACCTTTTGCTTCTGAAGAGGGAATAACTCCTTTCTATTATCAAGTCTGGTGGAGCACCACCTATTAACAGGGGAGCCTTATACAGTCATATGAAAAAGTTTGGGCACCCCTATTAATCTTAATTATTTTTAGTTCTAATAATTTGGGTGTTTGCAACAGCCATTTCAATTTGATATATCTATAACTGATGGACACAGAAATTATTTCCGGATTGAAATGAGGTTTTTTTGTACTAACACAAATGTGCAATTTTAGTTTATTAGTTATTATCAAATTGAAATGGCTGTTGCAAACCCAAAATATTTAGAACTAAAAGATTTAGATTAATAGGGGGGCCCAAACTTTTTCTTATGACTGTATCTATAGAAAAGTAACTAGCTCCAGTAAGGGATCCCAAGCCTACTCTTGGGCAGTCGTCCCAAATCTCATGGACACAAAAACAAATAAGGCCCCCTTGTGACACCTCTGCAGCAGGTGTGCACTTGTAGACAGAGGTGAGAAATCACAATTTAAAACGTCATATCTGACCTCGCCTTCTTGCGAGATTCCCAATTTTTTGGAGATTACATTAACAGTGTCCTCCCTATTCCTAGATATATTCTCTTGTATGTGCTGCATCAGCTTCTCAGGTCGCTATAGCTACAGACCTGTTTGATCTCTCCTGATAGGCTGCCAGCGCTGGTTGCTATAGCTACAGACCTGTTCAATCTCTCTCTCTATAGGCTGCCAGCACTGGTCGCTATAGCTACAGACCTGTTTGATCTCTCCTGATAGGCTGCCAGCACTGGTTACTATAGCTACAGACCTGTTTGATCTCTCCTGATAGGCTGCCAGCACTGGTTGCTATAGCTACAGATCTGTTTGATCTCTCCTGATTTGCTGCCAGCGCTGGTTGCTATAACTACAGACCTGACTTCGATTGCAGACTAGTAGAAGCCAGTAAACAGGCCCCTGAATTCAAAATGAAACCAAGAAAACAGGACTGAGGTCAGAGGAATCAATGTAGTGAGACAACCCCTTTCATTTTCACTCCTCTCCCCCAGTATTAAGGGAGCGGCTGCTCATATGGTTGGATTTTCTCATGTGGGGATGTCCTCCTAGTAATACATGCTGGATGTGAGTTCTGTGCGCTTAGAAATGTAGAGTTTTCGATGGATGCTCTGCTTTATCTGTACACTTGTACACAGCCTTTGTGATTCTCTCCATACAAACTACTTCCTCCCTATCTATGAGCTATGTGTGCTGCCCTCCTTGGATGCCCCCCCCCCCCCCTGCTCTAATCTCCTTTGTACAACCTTATCCCCCTCTGTGCTGCTACTTCTATCACTGAAAGAAGGGAGCGGGAGAGCAGAGAGCTGTCAGAAGCAGGTGCAGAACTTTGATGGATTTGCTTGAGATTCTACAGCCTTATGTGAGCTGCCCTCCCTGGATGCCCCTAACGCCACCCTCCATGCTCTGATATACTATGCACAACCTTGCCCCGCCTCTTTACTGCTATCTCCAACACCAAATAAGGAATTGGGAGAGCAGAGGGCTGTCAGAAGCAGGTGCAGTACTTTGAGAGATTTGTTTGAGATTCTGCAGAACAGCCAGCCACGTGAAGAACGTACACAAACTCCACAGCAACAAAATAGTAGAAATTTTTTAATGAAGACTATTTAGGAACTTGTTTCAGATTTAGATATCAAATAAGTAATAAATACATTAGTGCAAATTGTCAATGATAAAGCATATTGGGGACCTCTTCTAATAATGAGAGCAACAGATATCAGTGGAGCTGCCAGTAACATACAAAAACATGGCATCTAACAGGAGCTCCAACAACTCTTTCCTACAAACTGGCAAGCAGTTATTAAGTGGTAATAGGCACTGGGTCCGTGAGCAGCTCTCCCTGTGGATGACTCTCATGACACTGCGTGGCTGCCCACTTATTCCAACGCATTGTATTCCTTCATTTTCTTTGCAACAGTGCGGCACAGGAAATGCTATAGCCGATGCGGAGAATCCCAGAAGCAGGACACCCATCAACCTGCCTATCATCTGCACACCCTGTAGCTTCTTATAGGTGGCCAAGAGGAGTTCAGCTCTGCAGAGAATGTGCCAAATGGAATTCACCATAGAGGAAAATTCTGTAAAGGATAAGCCTTAATTCTGACTAGACGGTGCATCATATTTGGGTCGATATCAAATTTAGCTGAAATCTAAGCCATCCGGTTTATGTAGGTGAAAATCATTGAATAATTGACTCTAACTCTAACTCTTAATTGGGCTTTAACTTAGAATTTTTAGGCTGTTTTAAGAGTCAATGTACCTCGGTTGCGACATTTGATGTCACTTCTGACCTGTCCAGGTTACTAAAATATTTTGGGAATAGAAAGTGATGTCTAACACCACATCCACTTACTCCATTGTAGATCGTAAGCTCTCGCGGGGAGGGTCCTCTCTCTTCCACTGTAGATTGTAAGCTCTCGCGGGCAGGGTCATCTCTCTTCCTCCATTGTAGAT